>JAJONZ010007643.1:0-10561 GCA_029582445.1 Solanum paucissectum
TAGTTCTCCAAATTTGGAGAACTACTATTCACCTCTCTATTTCACTTTTTGATTATTTAATATTATTTCTATTGTATCATTAATTAAGTCTTTATTATTTGTAATTAATTTTCTGTATAACATCTAAACACATATTATTGACAAGTTACTATTTTTATCCGAATTAATAATTTTCTATTTTATTTGTTAAAAAATTACTTTAAATATGTAATTTCAAATTATTTTAATGTTATTTATATTATATGAGACTATTAATTAAGTCTTTAATAGTTGAATTATTTTCTAAGTAATATAACATCTAAAAAAAGATACTATTGATAAGTATACTATTTTCATCCCGAATTAACAATTTTTTTATTTTTATTTTTAAAAAAAATTTCACTTTAAATATTTAATTTAAAATTATAATTATTTTTCACTATGAAGAATACACAAAATCTACATGATAATTCAAACAATCTACTTTTATGTTATAGTGATAAGTTAAATTAGTGCCTAGTATTCCATTTTTCTGAAGGTCAGTAGTGAGTATTTAGGAAAAATTTGTTGGGCATTTGCATCTTATTGTGATTAATAAGTTTTAAGATATAAAATTTAATATTTTATAGAGTTGAAGAGTGACTCTTCTTTGTGATTTGTGAATTATGGTATGAATCTTGAATTCTTGATCCATTTATATTTAGCTATGATGAATCAACAATTGTATCCTCCTGAATATTATTACTTTTTTTCATACTATGCTTTGTTTTCTAGCTGATGAGAAAGATAAGATAAGATTATTGATATCACTTTCAGAAAAAAAATATTTTGTATAATATGCATAATGAGATTGTGTATATAGACATAAGTGGAGCTAATCATAGTGAATAAGAGAGTGTTAAATGTGTGGACAAGGACAATAGATAATGCATCAAACTTAGTCATTTTTCAAAGTTAGTTAGCATTTTCAACAATTGAATGTGACTAATTAGTGTAAATGATATTTGTTTAGTGTTTGAAATGAGGAAATTGTAGGTATCTATTTTTTTAAAATTTTAAATTGTTGAGACTTATGACACTAATTTAATGAGGGATCTAGCTATCCAATATGTATGGAGAATATATACACAAACAGCTGGCTAGTGTAAGGTGAGATATCCTTACTATTGTTGGATTAAAATTTGTAATTTTGTGAACATTGATCTTAATCATACTAAACTTGTGTCAAGACTTGAATCTCATCAAAATTAATTCTCATGTTTAGCTTGCAAACTAATACTATAAAAAGGACGATATGAATTTTTATAGCTATTATAATGTAAAAGTAACAAAAAAATAATATGTAATAGGTAACTTTGATAAAGATAATTGAGTGAATACGTATAACATAAACATAACGGCATCATATACTTTGTAAATAGTTTAGAAATTTATTTGAAATCTTAATTGTGAAATTGAATATAGTTGAAAGAACACAAGTATAATTGACTAGTCATTTAATTATTGATCTCATTTTCGCAATAATACAATTCAAATTCTAATGAAATACGTAATGAATGACTAAATAAAGTTCATTTGATAATCCATCAAAACATTTCAAATTTAAACCAATAATTCTAGCAATTATTGCATGCGAAAATAGAAAATATAATTTAATCAGCCTTCTCATATATGTTTGTCGACGAGAGGGAGTTGCTCGGATGGTAAGCATCCCTCACTTCCAACCCGAAGGTTGCGAGTTTGAGCCTCTAAGAAAGCACAAGGGGTGGGAGCTCCTAGGGAGGGTATATATATATATATATATATATATATATATATATATATATATTTGTCTATATATGTAGTGAAAAATAGAATAACTATGAAAAACAAAAAGCTGAAAGTTACAAATGTAAGCCCAATTTTTGTTACTTTGTGAATGGAAAAACAACTTTCAATGTTTCCCCATCTTAACAAGCGTAAGTCATTGGTAGCTCCATAAAATTATCTGCATAATTTACTTAGACATTTTAATTAAGATTAGTATCAATTGAACACTTTAACTATTTAAAAATTGTTCCTATTAAACATTTTCTGAATCAGCAAAAAAAAAATATAGTGTGTGATACACTTGCGCTGACATGACAAAATACTAATTAAAATTTTGCACATAGCACTGGCCCCCCAAAATTATAGAAAAAATATTTTTTGCTTAAAAATTATTTCAAACACATTTTATATCTATTTTTTTTCAAAGAAAAAAGAAAATGTCAACATATTCTATCTAGCCCCACCCCTACCCAACCCCCTTCCATCTTCAACTTCTTCCCAAAACACATTCTGTTCCAAATCACAAAAATGAATTTCTTTTCAAATAACTTGAAGATTAACTTTTAAAAAAATAGATATATTTTCATACTAGGTACATCATAGAGAAAAAATATAGAGAAAGATTGGTATAAGAATGAAGAAGAAAAGGAATTGGCCGGCGGTTATTCATTTCTAGATTGATGACAAAAAGAAATTGATAGATCAAAAATTAATTCTATCAAATTTTTGGATATTATATTTGATGAATCTAGTGGGTTTACATTTTAGTTTGAGTAGTAAAATTTGTTTGAAAATAGTGATAGACGGACATTGATTAACTTTTTCCCCCTATGATGCGTAAAAAATATTTTTCTTTTTTCTTCTTTCTTCATATATTCGATTAGTTGATTCAGATTAGAAAGAAATAAAAATAAAAAAAAGAAAGAAAAACAGTGTTGAAACTAAAATGACGAAGCTTTGGAAACTAAATTAAGATGAAGAAAATGACTAGTAGGGTGTGGGGTGCTTTTCTTTGTTGAAAAAAGTGTCAGTGAAAGAAAGAAAAAAAAATCTTTTAAATTAATTATAGTGTCAAGTGTCAAGAAAAAATGTATTTTATTTTTAAAAAAAAATATTATTTCGAATTTTTTCACGCGCTTCAGAGAAGTCACGAATGTCACACTGCTATAGCGGGTGATCCCACTATATCAGATTTGGGCCGCTATAGTGGGGTTAGTCGTGATTTCTAGTGAGAACCCCAAAACTGCTCTGCAAGCGTGTCTTGAGAAAGAGAAAGGGTGACCTAGGGTGAATTTTCTCTTTTCTTCATCGTGATCGTCGTTACAGGTAAGTTAATTACTCTCTTCGATTGGTAATGTGATTTTAGACCGTAGAACCTATGGAAATTACCATAAGGGAGGGATTTGATTGATTTAACGGTGAAAACCCTCCTATTTTGGGGTAGGATGATTATGAGAATGGTCTATAGGGTTAAGATTAAGTTGTAATTCAGGTATATTTAGGTCATTGTTCATTGATTATGTTGTTTTGTTATTTTTTAAGCCAAGAACAAGTTATAATTCATAACAAAGGGAAGACTCAGATTCAATAAAGCTTCCATTCATTGTACTCTTTTTGCCCTTTTTGCACCTTTATTGTGTAGGTTCTGAGTTAGGCACGAATTATGGGTGTTGACCAGTGAATTTGTACTCTGTTAAGTCGTGTTTTCTCATATTTATACTTTATTTTTAGAACAATCCAACTTAATACTTTAGATTCATACTCATTTCCAAGTGTTTGACACTTATTTAAGGTGTTTTGTTCATTTTAAGGAAAAACTCAAAAATTGACTAAAGATGGAGCAAAAGGGGCCTGAAAATCAAAATCGTATAAGTTTTGACCTTGCATGAAAAATTCCAAAAAGAGGTATAGGACCTCGTAACGCGAAACCCCAAGCAAGGCAGAAGACCTTGCAGGTTGAGGTGACATAGACTTGGCCAAATTTTGGCCATTTCCTAATCCGACTTAGAGGTCCCTTTAAGGTGTTTTAAATATTATAAATACTCATTCTTAGTAGTTTTAATGATGATTCAAGATTGTGAAGGTATAGAGCAAGAGAGAAAATCAAACTATCTAAAATTTACTTCATTATATCTTTATGTAGCTTTATTTCTTGCTTGTTCATGAATTATCACTTTTGTAATAAGATCCTGAGTGACTAAAGGGCCTCTTTCTAGGGTTATGACATAATATGAATGTTGTATTCAATATATAGATTGTTATTGCAGATTTTACCATTCATATTTTGTTCTCTTAGTCTTAGGCTTTAACACCCGATGTTAGAACGATCAAAATTTAGAAAGCGCTAAACTGGAAATAGCTAAATTGAGATTTTTTCAAGTTAAACTTAAGTTGTGAGTTTTGGGTCAACTTCAAATGATCATAACTTTCAATACAGGATGAGTTAGATGGCCCATAAGCTATCAAATGAAAGGCCTTGGAATCCTCTTTTCAACGCCACCGAGTTTGCTAATTTTTGAGTTCGGATGAGAGAGATATGCCCATTTGAAATTTGTCTGTCCAGTTAAGGAAAGTTACCCAAAAATATGAGGAGTATTTTGGTCTTTTCCTTACTCCATCAGTTGAAATGAAATTAGTAAATATTTTGGGGTCAAATCTGATTTGGGTCAGTTTTACAAATCCTAATTTACGCTTAGGATTTTAGAAGAAAGTTCAAGAAGCGAAAAGAGGAGAAATGAGGAAAAGTTCAAGGCGTTCGTCAGGATTTGTGAGATTTGTCAAGGATTTTCGCCAAATTAAGGTATGTAAGCTTTCATAGTGTTGGGTTCGTTCACCCACACGCTAATCATGATTTACATATTCGAATCCATCCATAAAAAATGATAAATTTGAGTTCTTGATGAGTTTCTTGAAGTTTCATTCTAAATCTTGATTGTTGGGGTTTTGAAGAATTCGTGAGGTGAATCTTAGTGATTTGAGGGTTGTTTAGAGTAGATTATCGTGTACTTATGTTGGATATTCGAATCTAAGTAAGTTGGAAGAAACCATTCGATTCTTGGCGAATTAGGATCAGAAAACGAGTAAGAAAATTCGTTGGGGAGTTTCTAGGCAATGGCTGGCGCGCCGCCCCACCAGTGCGCCAGGAACAAGTTCTTGGGGATCGCACCCCGCGATACTCAGTGCGCCAGGGTCGCCTGCCCCCACCCTTCTTCCATTGTTTTGCCCGTCCGAGTTCCTTGAAAGGGTACATTTACTCCCTATTGATTTTAACTACTCTAAACTACATCTAAGCATCAAGAAGTCATTCATAACATGAATCATAACCTTGAATTCATAATTCAAATTCAAGGTATAGAGTTAAGAGTTAAGTCTTGAGAGTTCTTCCGAGTCATTTTGAGAAGTCTTTTACATTTTTTAAAACTTATTTTAAGACTTGAATACTTGAGTATGAGGATGAGGATGAGTAAAGTTGAGTTCATATTTCAAAATGAATATATGGGAACTAAGTATTCCCAAGAGTAAATATTTTCACAGTTAAAAAGAGGAGAAAACTACGATTTCCAAAGGAGTTATGAGTACTATCTCTTTTTAGAGAAATCTTTTGAGTAATAATCTCAAAGTTGAGGATGAGGAAATGTTTTCTTTAAAATATATGAGCTAAGTTATATTTTGGGAGTAGTATTGAACACCGATATGGGAGAGAGTTCAAACAACTCACATCCCCCCATAAACCATGTAGCAAACGTGGGTAGAAAGGATCATACTTTTTAGATGATTCCTTGTTGCTTTTAAGCATAGCTTAGTGGATCCACTTAGTTGAGGAGTTCTATACCCCGGCAAGATATATGACAGTTTTGGCAGCGTGGGCAAGATGTTGTATCATCACATAGCTCATGATAGTGATGATTGTCAGTTAGAGAATCTCCCAAACAAAGTTATTTTTTATTTATTACATACAAACTGAGTTATTATTGTATTTTTCAATACATTGAGTTGTTATCTATTGTTTTAAAAGTTTTTCTTTATATCGCATTGTTGTCATTGCTTTTATATTGAATTGCGTTCGAGGTTGAGTTGAGTTGAGACAAGGTAAGTTGTTTCTTCAATTCCAGTTCAAACTTATGTCATGTTTTAGATTTCCCCTTGCATGCTTGTACATTCCATGTACTGACTCCATTTGACATGCATCTTTTATGATGCAGATATAGAAAATCAGGATCATCAATCGGCGCTCCGTTGATCCAGTCCTGTTCCAGCTAGAGTTGGTGAGCCTCCTAATTACTGTCCGGAGGGTTTCACATTGAGTTTACTTCAGTTTTATTATTAGGATGTCGTGGGTCTTATCCCGACGTCCATCTCAATTAGTAGAGGCTTCATAGATAGACAATAGTAGTTCATGAGTCTTTTCATTTCTTTGTTAAATATTTTAAAGACTTGAGTTGCCTATTTTTGGCTAGTTTGAATATTATTATATATTCTGAGTTTAATTATTTGAGATTTTGAGTAAAGTTTTACTTTTGAGTTTATCTTTTAGTGAGAAATTCTTCCGCTGAGAGTTGAGCCCTTTACTATTGTATGTTAAATGAGACCAAAAAGAAAAAATAGCATAAATTTGTATATATCAATGGAGGATTATAAGCATGTGGAAAACGAGACAATAATTCCCTACAATTGCATCGTTCCATCTCAAGTGAGAAGGCAAATAACGTTTCAAGAATAAATCTAGTTCTTCTTCTTCTGTGTTGCTTTTGTATTATTTTTATTTTTATTTTTATCCTTTTTGTGTCTGATTCCACGAAATTATTTTCAAGATCATTTTGATATTGTCAAAAAAAATAGGGCTTCACTCTTAACAACACAATGGTACTAACCAATCTGAATTCAAGGCCTCAGGTACACAATCTCAAACAGGAGAGACAAGAAACTACACATAAAAGAAGTAAAGAAAAAGCAATGTAACTAATCCTACTAGATGTCATAAACTATGTCAGCTACATGGCTTCAATTTCAATGTCACTAAATCTCTTGATCTTATGAAGAAGTGCAGAAGCTCACCTTTACTCCAAGAGCTACTGGATGTTGCACAGTTGCTTGTTGCAAATACTATTACACATATTAGATGTAGTTCAACTATCAATTCTGTCACGCCCCGAAGCTACCCCAGGACGCGGACACGGGATCTAGTATCACGAGTGACCCCAAGCTAACCCTGCTGGCATATCATAAGGATACTAAAGTAAAGTGAAGTAAATAAATACTGTGCGGAAGCTAAATCATCATGTAAACTGAAATGATGGGGAATACCCATATACTATCTGAATAAATGAAAAGTGAGAGTTCAACAACAACTAAAAAGTCAAACTCAAATACTAAAGTTGAAACTAACTATGTCTGAAATAAGGCCTCTACTGATTAGAAATGATGGGACATGCCCCAACTAGATCTAGCAAAACTGAAACTAAAGCTAAAAGCGATAAAGATAGTCATGTCACTAGTCCTCGAAGAATGAGGACTCACCACTGATGCTACTGTTCTGAAGATCGGGAATCGATCTATGCGTGATCTGACTGCTGAGGACCTGAACCTACATCACGAGAAGATGTAGTGCAGAATATGCGTCAGTACTTGAAAGGTACTGAGCATGTACGATAGAGTAAAGCTGAATAATAACATAACTGAAAACAAACATATATCTGAACAATGACACGAGGTAAGCATGATATAACTGAGAATACTGAACATGAAATACTGAATGCAATGACCAAGTTTATAGCATGCTGAGATTGAATGCTGAACTATACTGATAACATGATCAATGCAATAGAGTCTGACTGAATTGTAGAGGAGCTACTACTAACCGACATAAAATCACATGAGCTAAATATGGAGTCTACGCCCCATCGAGAGGACCCAATATACCCTGCCAGAGGTATAGAGGCATGCTAGCGTGATCACTAAAATGATGCCCACAGAGGGGACTTACAACCTACGGGGAACGTAGTTTTGGGACTTGAGGGTGACTGACCCTAGTTCACTCGGTATTAAGCTTCCCAATTGATTAAGTAATTTAACATTTTTATGACTGAAGTTCTGTAATACTGGATAGCTCAAATATTGACATGTAAACTCTGAGAATGTAATAATTATGATTGATAATGTGACATTCGTAAACTGAAGCATGTGTATGTCTAGAATAACTGAATAATCTGACCTAGCATGCATAATTCATGAACTAACGAATATATACAACTAGGGTTCTGAATATCATATGAGAAACTGAATAATAACATGATAATCTGATTTGGATCATTAAAGTAACTAATTCATGATATTCTACTAAAGTTCTAGAAACCCTAAGTCTAGCTAATAATAAGGAAATCAAGAATCTGACTGAAATCTAGGGACCTAATGGGTGAAAGGAACCCACTAGTGAAATTCCACATACCTGGTGATGAATTCCACGGAGAAATCTTTTGATTTTGGGGCTGGAACTGATGGAACCTTGTTGTGTTCTTGAACTAGGGTTCTTGACCTCTTTCTCCTCTTACGCTATAATTTTTCTAAGTTTTGATGAATGATTTGACTTAGGTAAATTCTAGTTATGTTTCTAGGCTAAAACTGATCAAAACCACGTAGTTTAGGGTTTAAACGACGTAGTTTAGGGGTCCAATGCATAAGAAAAAGACCAAAATACCCCTAACTTAAAAGTTGTCGGCCGACGGACCGTCGATCGACTGACGGTCCGTGCTGGTCAACCGTCAGTCGTGGCTGGGGGCTGGAAGCTGGGAGTCTGACCTACGACCCTGGACCACAGACCGTGGTCTGACCTACGGTCCGTAGGTCCTGGCGTGGGTCTACCCTTAGCCAAATTTTGGGGATGAGTTCTGGGGGGGTTGCAGATGTGAACCACGGACCACCAACACGGGCTGTGGGTCACCCTACGGTTCGTGGGTGGCAACCGTGGGTTGCACCTGCAACTTCTGGAAATCTGCACTGAGGTCTGTTTTCAGATACGGGGTGTTACAAATTCCATTTTTATGTCTTGTTCCTTCCGATTATTTTATTTAGACACTTAAACTAAGTTTATTTCAATTTAACACTTTGCCTCCTAATAATGTGTACCAATTAGACATCGTTGGTTCAAGTTTTGAATTTTTTTGGTGTATGTTTTTATTTGTCTATTAGGCAGTTAAGTTAATTACATAAAATATGTCATCTCTTTTAACTATACAAATTTCCTCAGAAAGCTGTAAAGTCTCAGTATTTTTTACTTGATATTGATGTGTATAATTATAGAAGATAGTATATTTTAAGTGGTTAACTAGCTACGTAACAGATGAATGAAAACACACACAATATTTTCTTTCCAAAATTTAAATCAAAATTGTGTAATTGAAACACCTTATTAGAAGTTCACATATTTAATTGAAATATAACTGTATAACTTAATTCGAATATAATAAATATCATAACAAGCGGGCTAACTATGTATTAATGCTGCCGAGCAGTTGACAGGTGCAACTTACGTACTTCACTTTATTTGTTCTTCCTATTTTGCTTGGGTTCAGCCTGTTCATTTGGGGGCTCGACCATTTTCATCTAGTTGCTTTCTATGGTTAGAGCTTGTGATCTCCGCCACTTTCATTGTCAGCATTAGTCAAAAAAAAATGTGCCCTACACGACTGACATTAATTGATCTTCGATAAAAAGAAAACCGCACAAAACTTATCACATAATAAACATCACCATCGTCACCAATTCAACACTGACCCCCCAGTACCGGCCACCCCTCCCTTTGTTTTCTTCTTCTAGACTCTAGTAACCATCTTTGAATAATAATCAGTACAATTTAGTTCGACGTAACATGTTACTAGCCTAATTTTCCTTTCACTTATAATGAATAGCAATATTTAATTACGTCTAAGACGACTTGATTGATTGTGTAATTATTTTTTTATATATTCACAAGGTATAAAAGTTAATTTCACAGTATAGTTCATGACAAATTCCATTTTGTACTTTAACAAAAGATAGAAAAAAAAATTAAGAATCTCTTCCTGGCTTGATTGACGCATATTCTTTGAAGTGAGACTTTGATTCTTGTAAGCATATGAAAAAAGTAACAATAAGTATCTTCTTGATTTTTTTTTAAGGCAATAATAATATCTTCTTGATTTTTTTTTGTTAAAAAATCTCATATTTTAGACTTAATAGATGTACAAGTTATATATGTAGTGGAAATTATTTAATTATGATCACACAATGAAGTCATTATGTCATCTTCATTACCGTGGAAGTTGTTCATATTTTATTGAAGGAAAAATATAATGACAAATATATCTCTGAATTATCATAAATGGTATGTGTTGGAATGTATGCTTCCACCAGTATCAATGGGACCAGGTCCTCAGCACAGTTGAAACTAAAATAGTAAAGAACAAGTGCTGAGAAGTAAAGATTGACAAGAGAGTTTACGTGGAAACCTCCTTGCTCAAGGGAGTAAAACCACGACCTGGCCTGCCAGGACTTTTAGAACTGCTTTTCACTAATCTTCTCAAGCAAAAGTAAAAGCCAGTTACAAACCGAGATTAGCCTGCTAATCCCAACTCTAAGTAACACCTCCTATTACTTAGACGAGCTAGAGTAGATACAACACTACCCACTATATTAATCTAACCCTGACTAATATAGATTTAGAGTAAGAACCCAAGTTATCCCTAACTAGGAACTTACAATGATTCACACAAATTGAAACGTTTCTTTCACAAGTGAA
>JAJONZ010007644.1:0-15659 GCA_029582445.1 Solanum paucissectum
GGTCTACGGTGATCATCGACGGCCCGTCATTTGACTTACGGACCGTAGATGGTGTCCGTAGATCCCAGGTAAGTTCCTAAATTTGTCAAGTATAATTTGAGCGTATCAGCAGGCCACGTCTGATGTTGGCTGACCGATGTGTGCAGGCCACAAAAAATGCTGGCAGGCCACTTCTGACGTCGGCTGACCGTCGTGTGCAAGCCATAGGTGATGTGGACAGGCCACATCCAATGTCGGTTGACCGTTGTGTGTAGGCCAAGGGATATGCAGGCAGGCCACGCCCGATGTCGGCTGACCGATGTGTGCAGGACAAGGGCGATGCGGGCAGGCCACACCTGATGATGACTGAGCGATGTGCACAGGTCACGGCCGATGCAAACTGGACACGACCGATGCAGGCAGTCCATGGACGACGTCGGTTGAGCGATGGGAACAGGCCACGACCGATGTGGGCAATCCACGACCAATGTCTCTTGATGACTCTTGTTGTTGGCAGATGTCGCTTTCTCGGAGCACATATGTCACGTCAGATGTGTGTAAAAATTTGATGATGCTGGCTGCCGTTGGTCGATGCCTATATAGCCCAGCCTATGCGAACACGCCACGACTGATGCGTGCAGGCCTTGGATGATGCTGCCTGCCATTGGCCGACGTCGCTTACCCGATGCGCACGTTAGATGCGTGCAAGCTTTGGCTGATGCTGATTGCCGTTGGCTGACACCGAAGTCGCCCATCTGATGCGCACACGCCATTGCCGATGTGTGAAGGCTTGGTTGATGCCTCCCTCCGTTGGGCGATGTCGCTTGCCCGATTCGCACATGCCACGTCTGACATCGGCTGACAGATGTGTGCAGGCTATGGACGATGTTGGCAGGACACATCTGACATCGGCTGACCGATATGTGTAGGCGACAGACAATTCGGCCAGGCCACGTCCGACGTCTGCAAACCGATGTGTGCATGCTATAGACGATAGTAGCAGCCCACTTCAGACGTCGGCTGATCGATGTGTGCATGCCACGCCTATAGTGGAAGCCCACGTCCGATGTCGGCTGACTGTTGTGTGCAGGCCAAAGGCGGTGCGGGAAGCCCATGTCTGACATTGGCTGATTGAGTTGTGCAAGTCACAGACAATGCGGCCAGGCCACGTCCGACGTCGGCAGATAAATGGGTGTGGGCTATGGATCATACTGGCAGGCCAGTTCCGAAGTCGGCTGACCGATGTGCACACGCCACGGTGGATGCGTGCAGGCCTTGGCTGATCCTGCATGCCATTGGACAACGTCGTTTGACAGATGCGCACATGCCGCGTCTGATGCATGCAAACCTTCGCTGATGCCGCCTGCCGTTGGACAATGTCATTTTCCAGATGCGCACACTCCACGGTTGATGTGTGCAGATCTTGGCAGATGTCGTCTGTCGTCGGCCGATGTGCGCAATCCACGAATTGTGATGCCCAACCGATGCACTCACGCCAAGGCTAATGCTACCATGCCTTGGCTGATCTACATGTCGTTAGCCGATGTCGTCTTCCAGATACGCACATGCCACGTCCCATGCATACAGGCCTTTGCTGATGTCGCCTACCGTTGGGAGACGTCGCTTGGCCGATGCGCGCAAGCCACGGTTGATGTCGCTCAGTTGATGCGCACACGCCACAGTTGATGCGTGCAGGCCTTGGAAGATGTCTCCTGTCTTTTGCCGATGCGCGCAGGGCACGAATGATGTCACCCAGCCAATACGCACACGTCACAATTGATGCGTGTAGGCCTTGACTGATGCTCATGACATTTGTCAACGTCGTTTTCCAGATGAGAACAAGCCACAGTTGATGAGTGCAGGCCTTGGCCGATGTCGCCTGTCGTAGATCGATCCGCGCAGGCCACGGACGGTGACGCCCAGCCGATGCGCACACACCACAGCTGATGCGTGCAGTACTTGGCTGATATTAAATACCGTTGGCCGACGTCGTTTGCAAGATGCGCACACGTCCAGGTTGAAGTGTGCTGGCCTTGGCCGATGTTGCCTGTCATTGGACGATACACACAGTCCACGGCCGGTTACGCCCAGCCAATGCGCACACGCCACGGGTGATGCGTGCATGCCTTGGTTGATGTTGCATGCCGTTGGCCGACGTCGTTTGCCAGATGCGCACATGCCACTTCCGATGCATGCCATCGCTGATGCCGCTTGCCGTTGGTCGACGACGCTTGCTTGATGCCCTCATGCGACGTCCAATTCATGGCCCACTTGGAGCTATTGATTCCGTTGTGCGGATTCTGAATTAGAGGAGTAGGTATGGTTTTTCCAGAAAATAATAATGAACATATGTACAACCCAAATATGCACGTTCTAAGGTACAAACCCACATTAACTTCCATAAATAACTTTTATATATTTAAAATATAGTTTTCAACAATTTTTTTAAATTTTTATTTTTTCGTTTAATCCCAAAAATGAGTAATTAATTAATAAAAAATAGGAAAAACATGATAAAAATATAAAATTAACCCAAAAAATTCACAAATAAATATAGAACCTTAAATTCAACAATGTCATAAAAAAAGTTTTCGACAAATCTCGAAAATGAGTAATTAATTAATAAAAAATAGGAAAACTATGAAAAAATATATATAATTAACGCCAAAAATTCACAAATAAATATAGTAACCTTAAATTCAATAATTTCATAAATTTTAGTTTTTAAAATGTGACGTAAAATAATACAAAACCGTAAAAATAAATTTTAAGAAAGAAAAAAAATTGGAAACACTTCTAAACATGTGAATCTATTGATAGAGTACATATTTTTACAAATAAAAGATGTTTCAATATCGTACGAATCGTAAAAGTAATGAAGATTGGTACGAATGAACCACGTGAGGCGGAAACGTTGAGAATAGATAATGGAAAATAGATGAATATGTTGTTATGCATGAAGGGTGTTTCAAACTATTTTGATTTTTGTACGGCATGGATATATGCATGTTGCCGACTAGACATCGATCAATGTCGCCTTATGCGACGTATCTCGTCTAACAAGTACAAGCCACAGATGATGCGGGCAGGCCACATCCGACGTCGGGAGACCGATGTGTGCAGGCTACGAAATATATTGGAAGGACACGTCCGATGTCGGTTGACCTATGTGTGCAGGCCACAGACAATGCGACCAGACCACATCCGCCGTTGGCAAACTGATGTGTGCATGTTACGGACGATAGTGGCAGCCAACGTCCGACGTCGGTTGATCGATGGATGCAGGCCACGGCAATATTGGAAGCCCACATCCGATGTAGGTTGACTGTTGTGTGCAGGCCAAAGGCAGTGCGGGCAGGCCACTTTTGACGTTGGTTGATCGAGTTGTGCAGGCCACTGAAAATACGGCCAGGCCATGTCTGATGTCGACAGACCGATGGGTGCAGGCTACGGATTATGCTAGCAGGCCAGTTTCGAAGTCGGCTGACCGATGCTGCAGGCCATGGATGATGCGGCCAGGCCACGTCCGACCGATATGTGCAGGCCAAGGATGATAGTGGCTGCTCAAGTCCGACGTCGGCTGACGGTTGTGTGCAGGATAATGGCGATGCGGGAAGGCCACGTCCGACGTCGGCTGACCATTGTGTGCAGGCCATGGGAATTGCGGCCACGCCACGCCCGACGTCGGCTGACCGATGTGTGCAGGCCACGCCCGACGACGACTGAGCAATGTGCACAACTCACAACCGATTCGGGCAGTCTACAACCGACGTCGACTTGGCGATGTGCACAGGCCACGACCAATGTGGGAAATCCACGACCAATCTCGCCAGGACGATGACGCCTGCCGGTGGCCGACGATGCTTGCCCGAAGTCTACAGGCCACGTAAGGTGCGTGTAAAAATCTTCTGATACTGCCTGCCGTTTGCTGACGCCGATGTCGCCCAGCCTATGCGAAAGCGCCACGGCTGATGCGTGCAGGCCTTGGCTGATGTTGCCTGCCACTGAACGACGTCCATTGCCTGATGCGCACATGCCACGTTAGATGCGGTCAGGCCTTAGCTGATGCCGCCTGCCATTGGACGACGATGATGTCGCCCATCCAATGCGCACACGCCACTGCTAATGCGTTAAGGCTTGGGTCAAGCCGCCCGCCATTGGGCGACGTCGCTTGCCTGATGCGCACATGCCACTTCAGATGCGTGAAAGCCTTAGCTGATGCTGCCAACCGTTGGGCAGACGTCGCATGGATTATGCGCATGTCACGACCGATGTCGCCCAGCCGATGCGCACACGCCACGTTTGATGCGTGCAGGCCTTGGTCGATGTCGCCTGTCGTTGGCCGATACACGCCAACCATGATTGATGTTGCCCAGTCGATGCGCACACGCCAAGGTTGATGCGTACAGGCCTTGACCGATGTCGTCTGCTGTTGGCAAATGCGCACACGCCATGACTGATGTATGCAGGCCTTGGTTGATCCTATATTGCGTTGGCCGACGTCATTTTCCAGATGCGCACATGCCACGGTTGATGCGTACGGGCCTTGGCCGATGTCGCCTGCCATTAGCCGATGTGCGTAGGCCTTGACCAGTGACGCCTAGCCGATGCGCACACGCCATGGTGGATGCGTGCAGGCCTTGGTTGATGTTGCATTCCGTTGTACAACGTCGTTTGCCAGATGCGCACATGTCTTGTCTGATGCATGCATGCCTTCGCTGATACCGCCTGCCGTTGGCCGAAACCACTTGCCTGATTCCCACATGCCACTTCCGATGCATGGCCTACTTGGAGCTCTTGATTCCATTGCGCGTATTCTGACTTAAAGGAGTAAGCATCATTTTTCCAGAGAATCATAATGAACATGTACAACCCAAATATTCACGTTATAAGTAACAAACACGCACTAACTTCCACAAAAAACTTTTATATATATATAAATATAATTTTCAACAATTTTTTTTAATCTTTATTTTTTCGATAAATCCTGAACATGAGTAATTAATTAATAAAAAATAGGAACAATATGATAAAAAAATAAAATTAATGCAAAATTCACAAATAATTATAGAAACCTTAAATTCAACAATTTCATAAAAAAATTAATTTTTATTTTTTCGGCAAATCCCCAAAATGAGTAATTATTTAATAAAAAATAGAAAAATATGAAAAAAATATATAATTAACGACAAAAATTCACAAATATATATAGTAACCTTAAATTCAACAAGTTTTTTAAATTTTATATTTTTTTCGTTAAACTCAAAAATGAGTAATTAATTAATAAAAAATAGGGAAAATATGAAAAAATAAATAGTTAACGCCAAAAATTCATAAATAAATATAGTAACCTTAAATTCAATAATTTCATAAATTATAGTTTTTAAAATGTTACGTAAAAAATAAAAAACCGTAAAAAAAAATTTAAAATATGAATAAAAAAAAAATATATATGAAAATGATCGAAAACACTTCTAAACATGTGAAATTATTGATAAAGTACATATTTGTACAAATAAAAGATGTTTCAATATTGTACGAACCGTAAAAGTAATAAATATTGGTATGAATGAACCACGTGAGGCGGAAACGTTGAGATATAGATAATGGAAAATAGATGAATATGTATTAATGCATGAAGGGTGTTTCAAACTCTTTTGATTTTGTACGGGATGGACATCCGCATGTTGTTAACTAGACCTCGATCAATGTCACCTCTCGTCTAACAAGTGCAAGCCACAGACGATGCGGGCAGGCCACGTTCATCGTCGACAAACCGATGTGTGCAGGCTATGGACTATGTTGGCAGGAAACGTCTGACATCGCCAGACCGATGTGTACAGGCTACGGACAATGCTGGCAGGCCACATCCGACATCGGCTGACCGATATGTGCAGGCCATGGATGGTAGTGGCAGCCCACGTCTGACGTCCGTTGACTGTTGTGTGCAAGCCAAGGGCGATGTGGGCAGGACACACCCGACGACGATTGAGCGATGTGCCCAGGCCAAGGCCGATAAGGGTAGTCCACTGCCGACGTCGACTGAGAGATGTGCACAGGCCACGGCCGATGTGGGCAATCCAAGATCAATGTAGCCTGGCCGATGACGCCCGTCTTTGGCCAACGTCGCTTGCTAGAAGTGCACAGGCCACGTCAGGTGCGTGTTAAATCTGTTGATATTTCCTGCCGTTGGCCGACGATGATGTCGCCCAGTCGATGCGAACACGCCACGATTGATGCTGGCAGGACTTGGCTAATGCTACATGCCATTGTCGACGTCGCTTTCCCGATGCGCACATGCCACGTCAGATGCGTGCAGGCCTTGGCTGATGCCGCCTGTCGTATGCCAACACCGATGTCGCCCTTCCGATGTGCACACGCCACGACTGATGCCGCCCATGGTTGAGTGACGTCGCTAGCCCGATACACACATGCCATGTCAGATGCGTGAAGGCCTTAGCTGATACTGTCTGCCGTTGGGAAGTCGTCGCTTGGCCGATGCGCAGGCCTTGACCGATGTCACCCAGCCGATGCACACGCCACGGTTGATGCGTGCAGGCCTTGGTCAAAATCGCCTGTCTTTGGCCGATGTCGCCCAGTCGATGCACACACGCTACTTCTGATGCGTGCTGGCCTTGGATGATGATGCATGTTGTTGGCCAATGTCGTTTTCCAGATGCGCACACTCCACGGTTGATGTGTGCAGGCCTTGGCCGATGTCGTCTGTCATCGGCCGATGCGCGCAAGCCACGAATGGTGAAGCCCAGTCGATGCACTCACGCCACGGCTAATGTTTGCAGGCCTTGGGTGATGCTGCATGTCGTTAGCCGATGTCGTCTTCCAGATGCGCACATGCCACATCCCATGCGTCCAGGCCTTGGCTTATGACGCCTACCGTTGGGCGACGTCGCTTGGCTGATGCGTGCAGGCCACGGTCGATGTCGCTCAGTTAATGCGCACACGCCACGGTTGATGTGTGCAGGCCTTGGAAGATGTCGCCTGTCTTTGGCCGAAGAGCGCAGGCTACGGATGATGTCACCCAGCCAATACGCACACGCCATAATTGATGCGTATAGGCCTTGGCTGATGTTGCATGCCATTTGCCGACATCGTTTTCAAGATGAGCACAAGCCACGGTTGATGCGTGTAGGCCTTGGTCGATGTCGCTTGCTGTTGGCCGATCCGCGCAGGCCACGGACGGTGATGCCCAGCCGATGCACTCATGCCACGGCAGATCCGTGCAGGCCTTGGCTGATGTTGCATGGAGTTGGCCGACGTCGTTTGCAGGATGCGCACACGTCCAGGTGGAAATGTGTTGGCCTTGGCCGATGTCGCCTGTCGTTGGACGATGGGCGCTGTCCACGGCCGGTTACGCCCAGCCGATGCGCACACGCCCAGAAGATGCGCACATGCCACTTTCGATGCATGCCTACGCTGATGTCTCTTGCCGTTGGTCGACGACGCTTGCTCGATGCCCTCATGTGACGTCCAATTTGTGGTCCACTTGGAGCTCTTGATTCTGTTGCACGGATTCTGACTTAGAGGAGTAGGTTTGGTTTTTCCGAAATATAATAATGAACATGTACAACCCAAATATGCACGTTCTAAGGTAGAAACACACATTAAATTTCATAAATAACTTTTATATATATAAAAATATAGTTTTCAACAATTTTTTTAAATTTCTATTTTTTTTGTTTAATCCCAAAAATGAGTATTAATTAATAAAAAATAGGAAATATATGATAAAAATATAAAATTAACGTAAAAAATTTACAAATAAATATAGAAACCTTATATTCAATAATGTCATAATTTTTTTTAAAAAAAATTCCGGCAAATCCCAAAAATGAGTAATTAATTAATAAAAAATAGGAAAACTACGAAAAATATATATATAATTAACTCCAAAATTTCACAAATAAATATAGTAACCTTAAATTCAACAATTTGAACAATTTTTTTTAATTTTTATTTTTTTACATTAAACTGAAAAATGAGTAATTAATTAATTAAAAATAAGATAAATATGAAAAACAACTCTTAACGCAAAAAAATCAAAAATAAATATAGTAACCTTAAATTCAATAATTTCATAAATTTTAGTTTTTAAAATGTGACGTAAAATAATAAAAAACCGTAAAAATAAGTGAAAAAAAAAGAACAAAAATAGGAAAAATATGATAATGATCGAAAACATTTTTAAAAATGTGAAACTATTGATAGAGTACATATTTGTACAAATAAAATATATTTCAATATCGTACGAACCGTAAAATTAATGAAGATTGGTACAAATGAACCACGTGAGGTGGAAACGTTGAGAATAGATAATAGAAAATAGATGAATATGTTGTTATGCATGAAGGGTGTTTCAAACTCTTTTGTTTTTTTGTACGGCATGGACATCCGCATGTTGTCGACTAGACCTCGATCAATGTCGCCTCGTGCGACGTCTCTCGTCTCACAAGTACAAGCCACAGATGATGCGTGCAAGTCACGTCCGACGTCGGCAAACTGATGCGTGCAGGCTACGAAAAATAATGGAAGGACGCGTCTGACGTCGACTGACCGATTTGTGCAGGCCACAGACAATGCGGCCAGGCCACGTCCGACGTTGGCAAGACGATGTGTGCATGCTACGGACGATAGTAGCAGCCCACGTCCGGCGTCGACTGATCGATGTGTGCAGGCCACGGCTATAGTGGAAGCCCACGTCCAATGTCGGCTGACTGTTGTTGTAGGCAAAAGACGGTGCAGGCATGCCACGTCTGATATTGGCTGATCGAGTTGTGCAGGCCACGGACAATGCGGCCAAGCCATGTCCGACGTCGGCAGACCGATGGGTGCATGATAAGGATGATGCTAGCAGGCCATTTCTGAAGTCCACTGATCGATGTGTGCAGTCCACAGATGATGCGGACAGGCCACGTTCGACGTCGGCAAACCGATGTGTACATGCTACGGATAATGTTTGCAGGCCACGTTCGACGTCGGCTGACCGATGTGTGCAGGCCAAGGACGATAGTGGCAGCCCATATCGGACGTCAGCTGACCGTTGTGTTTAGGGGATAGGCGATGTGGGCAGGCCACGGCCGACGTCGGCTGACCGTTGTGTGCAGTCCAAGGGATATGCGGGCAGGCCATACCCGACGTCAGCTGACCGATGTGTGTAGGCCAAGGGCGATGCGGGCAGGCCATGCCTAATGATGACTGAGCGATGTGCACATGCCACGGACGATGCGGGAAGGCCACAATCGATGCAGCCAGTCCACGACTAACGTCAACTGAGCGATGTGCACAGGCCATGGCTGATATGGGCAATACACGACCAATGTCATGTGATAACTCTTGTTGTTGGCCGACGTCGCTTGCTTAAAGCGCACAGGTCACTTCAGATGAGTAAAAAAATTTGTTGATGCTGCCTATCGTTGGCCGATGCCTATGTTACCCAGCCTATGGGAACTCACCACAACTGATGTGTGCAAGCCTTGGCTGATGCTGCCTGCCATTGGTCAACGTCGGTTGCCCGACGCGCACATGCCACGTTAGATGCGTGCATGCTTTGGCTGATGCTGTATGCCGTTAACCGACACCAAAGTCGCCCATCCGATGGCCACACTCCACTGCTGATACGTGAAGTCTTGGTTGATGCCGCCCGCCGTTGGCTGACGTCGCTTGCCCGATACGCACATGCCACATCTGACGTCGGCTGACCGATGTGTGATGGCTACGGACGATATTGGCAGGACACGTCTGATGTCGGCTGACCGATTTGTGCAGGCCACAGATAATGCGGCCAGGCCACGTCCGACATCGGCAAACCGATGTGTGCATGCTACGGACGATAGTAGCAGCCCACGTCCGACGTCGTCTGATCGATGTGTGCAGGCCACGGAAATAGTTGAAGACCACGTCCGATGTTGTCTTACTATTGTGTGTAGGCCAAAGGCAGTGCGGGCAGGCCATGTCTGACTTTGACTGACCGATGTGTGCAGGCTAAATACAATGCTATCAGGCCACTTTCGACGTCGGCTGACCGTTGTGTGCAGGCCATAGGGGATGTGGGCAGGCCATAGGGGATGTGGGCAGGCCACGTCCGACGTCGGCTGACCATTGTGTGCAGGCCAAGGGATATGCGGGCAGGCCACGCCCGATGTCGGCTGAGCGATGTGTGCAGGCCAAGGGCGATGCAGGCAGGCCACGCCTGATGATGACTGAGCGATGTGCACAAGCCACGACCGATGCAGGTAGGCCACGGCCGATGCAAACAGGCCACGACCGATGCAGGCAGTCCACGGTCAACGTCGGCTGAGCGATGTGCACAGGCCACAGCCGATGTGTGCAATCCACGACCAATGTCGCCTGATGACTCTTGTTGTTGGCCGACGTCGCCAGCTCGAAGCACACAGGTCACGTCAGATGAGTGTAAAAATATGTTGATGTTGCCTGCCGTTGGTCGATCCCTATGTATCCCAGCCTATGCGAACACACCATGACTGATGCGTGCAGGCCTTGGCTGATGCTGCCAGCCATTGGCCGACGTCACTTGCCCGATGCGCACATGCCATGTTAGATGCGTGGCTTTTGCTGATTTCGATTGTCATTGGCCGACACCAAATTCTCCCATCCGATGCGCACACACCACTGCTGATGCGTGCAGGCTTGGCTGATGCCGCCCGCCGTTGGGCGATGTCGCTTGCCCGATGCGCACATGCCACGTCTAACATCGGCTGAACGATGTGTGCAGGCTATGGACGTTGTTGGCAGGACATATCCGACGTCGGCTGACCGATGTGTGTAGACCACAGACAATACGGCCAGGCCACGTCCGACGTCGGCAAACCGATTTGTGCATGCTACGGACGATAGTAGCAGCCCACTTTCGATGTCGGCTGATTGATGTGTGCAGGCCACAACAATAGTGAAAGTCCAATGTCTGTTGACTGTTGTGTGAAGGCCAAAGGCGGTGAGGGCAGGCCACATCTGACATTGGCTGATCGAGTTTGCAAGCCACAAACAATGCGGCCAGGCCACGTCCGACGTCAGCAGACCAATGGGTGTAGGTTACGGATCATGCTGGCATGACAGTTCGAAGTCGGCTGACCGATGTGTGCAGGCCACGGACGATGCGGCTAGGCCAAGTACGACGTCGACAGAATGATGTGTACAGGCTATGGACAGTGCTGGCAGGCCACTTATGACGTCGGCTGACCGATGTGTGCAGGCGAAGGACGATAGTGGCAGCCCACGTCCGACGTCGGCTCAGCGTTGTGTGGAGGCCATAGGCAATGCGGGAAAGCCACGTCCGATGTCGGCTGACCATTGTGTGCAGGCCAAGGGATATAGGGGAAGGCCACGCCCAAAGTCGGCTGACCGATATGTGCAGGCCAAGGGCGATGCGGGCAGGCCACGCCTGATGATGACTGAGCAATGTGCACAAGCCACGACCGATGCGGGCAGTCCACGGCTGACATCGGCTAAGTGATGTGCACAAGACACGGCCGATGTGGGCAATCCACGACCAATATCGCCTGATGACTCCTGTTGTTAGCCGATGTCGCTTGCTCGAAGCACACAAGTCACGTCAGATGCGTGTAAAAATCTACTGATGTTGCCTGTAGTTGGCTGATGCCGATGTCGCCCAGCCTATACGAACACGCCACTACTGATACGTGAAGGTCTTGGCTAATGTTGCCTGCCATTGGCCGACGTCGCTTACCCGATGTGCACATGCTACATCTGATGCGTGCAGGCCTTGGCTGATGTCGCCTACCATTGGTTGACGTCGATATCGCCCACCTAATGCGCACACGCTATTGCTGATGCGTGAAGCATTGACTGATGCCTCCCACCGTTGGGCGACGTCGCTTGCCTGATGCGCACATGCCTCGTCAGATGCTGAAGACCTTAGTTGATGCTGCCTGCAGTTGGGCAGACGTTGCTTGGCCGATGCGCAGGCCACGACCAATATCACCCAGCCGATGCACACATGCCACGGTTAATGCGTGCAAACCTTGGTAGATGTCGCTTGTCGTTGGCCGATGCGCGCAGGCCACGACCGATGTCGCCCAATCAATGCGCAGACGCCACAGTTCATGCGTGCAGGCCTTGGCCGATGTCGCCTGCCGTTGGCCGATGCGCACAGGCCATGGCCGATGTCGCCAAGTCAATGCGCACACCCTACGGCTGATATGTGTAAGCCTTGGTTGATGGTGCATGTCGTTGGCCGACGTCATTTACTGGATGTGCACACGCCACGGTTGATGTGTGCAGGACTTGGCCAATGTCGCCTGTCGTTGACGATGTGCGTAGGCCATGGCTGGTGACGCCTAACCAATGAGCACACACCACGGCTGATGTGTGCAGACCTTGGCTGATTTTGCATGCCATTGGCCGACGTTGTTTGCCAGATGCGTTTATGCCACGGTTGATGCGTGCAGGACTAGGCCGATGTCGCCTGCCATTGGCCGATGTGCCCAGGCCACGACCGATGTTTCCCAGTCGATGCGCACAAGCCACGATTGATGCGTGCAGGCCTTGGCCAATGTCGCCTGCCGTTGGCCGATGCGCACAGGCCACGGCCGATGTCGCCAAGCCGATGCGCACACGCCACATCTGATGTGTGCAAGCCTTCAACCCTTGGTTGATGTTGCATGTCGTTGGTCGACGTCGTTTTCCAGATACTCACACACCACGGTTGATGTGTGTAGACCTTGACCAATGTCGCCTGCCATTGGCCGATGCGCGTAGGCCATGAACGGTGACGCCTAGCCGATGTGCACAGGCCACGACTAATGTGCACAGGCCTTGGCTGATGCTGCATGCCGTTGGCCGACGTCTTTTGCCAGCTGCGTTTACACCACGGTTGATGCGTGTAGGACTAGGCCGATGTTGCCTGCCGTTGGCTGATGTGCGCAGGCCACGACCGATAATGGCCAGCCGATGCGCACACGCCACAACTGATGCGTGCAGGACATGGTTGATGTTGCTTGTCATTGGATGATGTTGTCTGCCAGATGCGCACATGCCACGTTCGATACGTGTAGGCCTTGGCTAATGCCGCCTGTCGTTGGGCGACGTTGCCTAGACGATGCGTGCAGACCACGACCGATGTCACCCAGCCAATACGCACACGCCATGGTTGATGGGTGCAGAACTTGGCCGATGTCGCCTGTTATTGGCAGATGCGTGCTGGCCACGTCGATGACTCCCAGTCAATGTGCACACGCCACGGTGGATGCGTGCAGGTATTGGTTGATGATGCATGACATTGGATGACATCGTTTGCCAGATGCGCATACTCCACGGTTGATGCGTGCAGTCCTTGGCCGATGTTGCTTGCCGTTTACCGATGCACGCAGTCCAAGACCGATGTCGCCTAGTCGATGCGCAATCGCTCTGGCTGATGCGTGTAAGACTTGGTTGTTGTTGCATGTTGTATGCCGGTGTCGTTTTCCAGATGTGCACACGCCACGGTTGATGAGTGCAGGCCTTGACCGATGTCGCCTGCCATTGGCCGATGATCGCAGGTAACGGGTGATAACGCCCAGCCGATGCACAAACGCCACGACTGATGCGTGTAGGACTTGGCTGATGTTGCATGCCATTGACTGACGTCATTTTCCAGATGTATACATGCCACGTCTAATGTGTGCAGGCCTTGGCTGATGCCGCCTGCCATTGGGCGATGTCGCTTGGCCGATGCGGGAAGGGCACGTCTGACGTCGACAGACCGATGTGTGCAGGCTACAGACGATGTTGGCAGGAAACTTTCGACGTCGGCTGACTGATGTGTGCAGGCCACAGACAATGCGACCAGACCACGCCCGCCATTGGCGAACCGATGTGTGCTTGCAACGGACGATATTGGCAGCCAACGTCCGACGTCGGCTGATCGATGTGTGCAGGCCACGACAATAGTGGAAGCCCACGCCCGATGTCAGCTAACTGTTGTGTGCAGGCCAAAGGCAGTGCGGGCAGGCCACACCTGATGATGACTGAGCGATGTGCACAGGTCACGGCCGATGCAAACTGGCCACGACCGATGCAGGCAGTCCATGGACGACGTCGGTTGAGCGATGGGCACAGGCCACGACCGATGTGGGCAATCCACGACCAATGTCTCTTGATGACTCTTGTTGTTGGCAGATGTCGCTTGCTCGAAGCACATATGTCACGTCAGATGTGTGTAAAAATTTGATGATGCTGGCTGCCGTTGGTCGATGCCTATATAGCCCAGCCTATGCGAACACGCCACGACTGATGCGTGCAGGCCTTGGCTGATGCTGCCTGCCATTGGCCGACGTCGCTTACCCGATGCGCACATGCCACGTTAGATGCGTGCAAGCTTTGGCTGATGCTGATTGCCGTTGGCTGACACCAAAGTCGCCAACTGATGCGCACACGCCATTGCCGATGCGTGAAGGCTTGGTTGATGCCTCCCGCCGTTGGGCGACGTCGCTTGCCCGATTCGCACATGCCACGTATGACATCGGCTGACAGATGTGTGCAGGCGATGGATGATGTTGGCAGGACACATCCGACGTCGGCTGACCGATATGTGTAGGCGACAGACAATTCGGCCAGGCCACGTCCGACGTCTGCAAACCGATGTGTGCATGCTACGGACGATAGTAGCAGCCCACTTCTGACGTCGGCTGATCGATGTGTGCATGCCACGCCTATAGTGGAAGCCCACGTCCGATGTCGGCTGACTGTTGTGTGCAGGCCAAAGGCGGTGCGGGAAGCCCACGTCTGACATTGGCTGATTGAGTTGTGCAAGCCACAGACAATGCGGCCAGGCCACGTCCGACGTCGGCAGACAAATGGGTGTGGGCTATGGATCATACTGGCAGGCCAGTTCCGTCGTCGGCTGACCGATGTGCACACGCCACGGTGGATGCGTGCAGGCCTTGGCTGATGCTGCATGCCATTGGACAACGTCGTTTGACAGATGCGCACATGCCACGTTCGATGCATGCAAGCCTTCGCTGATGCCGTCTGCTGTTGGACAATGTCATTTTCCAGATGCGCACACTCCACGGTTGATGCGTGCATGTTTTGGCAGATGTCGTCTGTCGTCGGCCGATGCGCGCAATCCACGAATTGTGCTGCCCAGCCGATGCGCTCACGCCAAGGCTAATGCTACCAGGCCTTGGCTGATCTACATGTCGTTAGCTGATGTCGTCTTCCAGATACGCACATGCCACATCCCATGCATGCAGGCCTTTGCTGATGTCGCCTACCGTTGGCCGACGTCGCTTGGCCGATGCGCGCAAGCCATGGTTGATGTCGCTCAGTTGATGCGCACACGCCACAGTTGATGCGTGCAGGCCTTGGAAGATGTCTCCTGTCTTTTGCTGATGCGCGCAGGGCACGGATGATGTCACCCAGCCAATACGCACACGTCACAATTGATGCGTGTAGGCCTTGACTGATGCTCATGACATTTGTCAACGTCGTTTTCCAGATGAGAACAAGCCACAGTTGATGAGTGCAGGCCTTGGCCGATGTCGCCTGTCGTAGATCGATCCGCGCAGGCCACGGACGGTGACGCCCAGCCGATGCGCACACACCACGGCTGATGCGTGCAGTACTTGGCTGATATTAAATACCGTTGGCCGACGTCGTTTGCAAGATGCGCACACGTCCAGGTTGAAGTGTGCTGGCCTTGGCCG
>JAJONZ010007645.1:0-45757 GCA_029582445.1 Solanum paucissectum
TTGTGTTAGAAGAAACAAACCTATATTTATAGAGTCCTAAAACCTGTCCTACTAGAAAAGGAGTCCTAAAAGGAGAGAATAAACCAACTATGAAAGAATATTATATTTTCCTTTCAAGAAAAGTAAAAACATTTATGGTAATGTTTTGTCTTTTCTTTAAGGAAAAATAAATCTTAAATTATGGTAAGAAAATCAGGGCAAAACCCTAACAATAATAGGGTGGGGATTACTTCCTATAAATAGGAGGTAACAAGATTCATTATTTTCATAATTGCTTCCTCAAAGACATGGCAAGTATGATGAGAGCAATATTCATAATTTTTTGTTTTCCCATTGCTTATTCTCAAATGGTTATGAAACCATTACTTCCATTTAAAAAGCTCCAACTTCCTTCAGGAACAGTAGGCCCTGAAGCCATCGCTTTTGATTTTTTAGGCAACGGACCATACACAAGTGTGGCCGATGGCAGGGTACTCAAATACCAAGGCCCACGTATTGGCTTCACCGATTTTGCTACCACATCACCATTAAGGTAAAGAAAAAAAAAATGTCCCAATTTATATGATTTATTTTTCTTTTTAGTCCATCCCAACAATGGTTCATCGTACACGCTTCTGTTTTATTGTCACACAAATTTCCATCATTCATTTTGGACCACAAATTATAAAAGTCTTCCTTTCTTTTTTAAACTCCGTGCCGAATCAAACTACCTCACATAAAATAAGACAGAAGGAATAATTGTTTCAAAATATTTGTCATTTAAAAAAATAGAGACAATTAATGATTGATTTCTTCTAATTTTATCTTTAACTTTAACAGTGTAAGATTAAATAACATATTAATCTAAATCTAATCAGATAATATATGTAACCCATAAAAGAAAACTTACTTATTCTTCACATATCGAAAGAAGAAGAGTACGATGAACCATGGTTGGAATTTACGGTCGATGGTGGTTTTTCACATTATGTTGGAGCAAGAGAAACTCCCTATACTACAACGTAAAATCTAATTGATTGAGGAGAGAATTCAGTATAGCAACTCCATGTACCCTAACCTAAACCCTAATGCATTGAGCAAGTGTAGAATTGTATATTCTCTATATGATGAGCCTTAAATCACCAATTATGGGTATGTCCGAATTTCCTACAAATATATAGAATGAACATTTATTGAGAAATCAATATTAATATGGTGAAAGGTTAAGTCATAAATGAGAATAAATTAATTAAATATTCTCTTTATTTTTAATTATTAACAATCACTTTAGCTAAAAATTGTTGTCACAAAATAACCATGATATTTATGTTGTGTAACTTACTTTCTTTGTGTTTAGGACAAAGGAGGTATGTGATGGGAAAAATGACCCAAATTTACTAATTAAATGTGGAAGACCCCTTGGCCTTGGGTTTTACTATAGAAGTGGTGACCTCTACATAGCTGACATCAATTATGGGCTCTTGGTTGTTGGACGAAACGGAGGCCCTGCTAGACAACTTGTTACGGGCATAGATGGCAACCCTTTTGCCTTTACAAACGCGGTAGACATTGATCAATTAAATGAAGTCGTCTATTTTACAGATTCAGGATCAATATTCCGCGCCACCAGGTTTGTTACTATATTTAAGTGATTTGATGATATAAGAGTACATGTTAGTTTAACCATAGTTAAGTATTAATTATACTCTATGTGATAAACACATATCATGCATGTATTGACTTGATATAAATATCAGTTGCGAATAAGTTTCTATCGTTTATTGAATATGAATTGGTAACCTAGAAAAATAATAAGTGATAAGTTAATTTAACTAGATGAACCCAATTTTTATTTTATTGCATCAAAGTATTGAATTGCCTTTTTATGATTAAAAAAAGTTACAAAAAAATATCATGAGAGTCACTAAACTACTCAAATATACCCAAGTATCACATAAAATCTCCAACTTGAAACAAAGTAAACACAGCATATGATGTATTGAATCCACTTTTTGGTTGTGACACTTGGGCAAAATGAATGCCGTTTTTTAAAGAAACAGTTTGTCTACTTTAAAAGTTGAATGAGAATCCTAAAATTACCGTTGTCACTAATATCTTTAACGACAATAGTTTAATTGTTGCTAAAAAAAGTTTTTTTAGAGGCAATTAACTCTCTTTATAAATGTCCCTATAGTTTATAGTGATATTGAATCCAATGACAACTAACTAATGACGATAAAGGTCTTAACTAACGCTCTTTGTTAATGTGCATATTTATTGCTGTTAAAGTTGTTTTTGGTGTGTGGGTAACCTGTTAATACATATCAAATTGAATTATACCAATTGTACATATAGTTTTTCAACTATGAAAACTCAAATGTATTACTCCCTCTGTTTCAAAAAGAATGATCAAATTTCCTTTTTAGTTTGTTTAAAAAAGAATGACCCCTTTCCTTTCTTGGCAACACTTTAACTTCAACTTTCCACGTGACACATTTAAGGCCACAAATTAAAGGGCATTTTGGTACAATAGACATAACTTTAATTTAGAACCACAAGATTAAAAAGTTTTCTTTCTTTTCTTAAACTCCGTTTCAAATCAAACTAGGTCATTCTTTTTTTAAACTGATAAAGTATTATTATTACTATTGCATTTACCAGATCCACTTTAATCTGGATCAACTTTTTGCATTTTTTCAGTAATATAACTTTACTCCTTGAAAGCAAAGATACAACAGGGAGATTATTCAAGTATGACATAAGAACAAATCAGGTCACATTACTTCTAAGTGGACTAGCAGGGCCAGCAGGAGTAGCAGTCAGTTTAGATGGTTCATATGTCCTTGTCGCAGAATTAATCGCCAACAGAATCAAGAGATTTTGGATCAGAGGCAGAAAAGCTAATACAGCAGAAGTATTTACAAACTTGAATGGATATCCAGATAACATTAAGAGGACAATCTTAGGGGACTATTTTGTGGCTGTAAACATTGTGAACAATCAATCAATGACTCCACCAAAATTTTCGTTTGCACAAAGGATTAATGTGCTTGGGAATGTTATCGTTTCGCTGAATCTTTCGGCTCAGTATCGTGATTCCATAAGTGAAGTTCAAGAACAATTTGGTAGACTCTATATAGGGTCTTTAAAGGAAGACTTTGTTGGTGTTTATGGAGTTTGAAGTCTTAAGGAAGTCCAAGCACTTTTTGCTTTAGAACCTAACTATAAAGGTCTCCAATTCCCCCCATTTATTATATATATACAAATAAATAAGAGACCTAGCTAGTTTATGTTCTATTATTATATAATAAGTAATAAATAATAATCTTCTATTATATTATATATATATAATAAAAGAGTGAATAGTTAGTCAATTGACCGATTTGTCCTTCTGCTATAACTTTTTTCTTTCTATTTATATTTAGTAATTGACAAGAAGTTTAAGAAAATAAAGAAGACTTTTCAGTTTTGTGGTTCTAAAGTAAAATTATATCAAAATTCTCTTTCATTTTGTAACCTTAAACATGTCAAGTGGAAAGTTGAAATTAAAATATTGGCAAAAAAAGAAATGGATCATTATATTTTAAACAGACTAAAAAGGAGAGAATGTCATTCTTTTTTAAATAGAGAAAATAATAATTAATAATTTAAAATATAATAATAATTTAATTGCCTCTCAAAAAATTTCATGTGCCGTATAAATTGAGACAAATAATGCAAGTATAAGAGGTTTACTTAATGGAGTGAGGCATAACATATAGTATTCCTTGCGATCTCCGAGCTGAGTACATGAGGAAACTGCATCTTTCTTAGGAACATATGTTTAAGTTTTTTTTTCTCTATTTTTTCCTTTTTTATTTTAAAATCAATTCATAACCCTATTTATATTATGTATATGTAGAGAACTATTTTTTTTCTTGTGGTGACTATTTGAACAACCTAAAAGATAAAATAGAGAATGAGTCTTCAACATTTTAGAACATAAGTATATATTTTGTTGGGAGATAAAAACTAGCAATCATATATTAGTAATATGTGCTAAACAATTTAAATAGTAACTAATTACCATATTATTATTTCTATTTATAGGAGATCTATGTAATGTGGGATTGTGGAGGACATTTTTTGGTCACTGTTCATAATTTTTTTTGTCGATCATAAAATTTGATGCAATCTTGGATCACTAGTTACAAATGCCTATTTTACACGTATGAGTAACGGTGTGCTTCGATGCAGTTTGAATGTACCCTTAATTCATTTTTTTTGGTCTAAAGATGTCCTTATTTTCATCTTTTTATTTAAAAATATCCTTCCATTAATCTTATAGCTCACTTATACCCTTGAAACTAATAATGCCCTTTTTATTTTTTTATTTTTTAAAAATATTTATTATGTGACATTTTCTTATTGGATGAAATAAAAACCCTACCTTAACTAGATTATTTTCCATTATTTATCCAAATCAAAGCAATATACCTCTTCAAGACTTCAAATTATTTTTTTACAAAAAAAATATTGTACTTTTTGTATTTGTTGTAGCTTTTTATTTTTTTATTTATGGATCCAGTTCCTCTCTGTTTCTTTTCTCTCTATTTTCTTAAATTCTCACTTGAATTGAAGACTTATGGCATAAGAAAAAAATTAATGACTAAGATTAAATTAATTAAATCAAGATTCTAAACATGATATCGATGACTAATATTTTAAAAACAAATTGATAATATCATAATCATAATAATATATTAAATTATCCATAAATACATTGTACAATTTTTTTCTCTCTTTCCCTACATTACTTTTCCCTACGGGACCATATATATTCATTTTTAATGAGTTAATCTTTAAGTACAAATTCTTTTGGAACCTTTTCTTTGAAAATTAGTTATCACAGATTAGTAAAAAAAGTAAATTATCAATTTATTTATTTATTTTTAATAAGAAAGATAGATATTGCTTAGGATTTATGAATAATATAATATGTTGTTATAATTGTGCATTACTAATAATTTTTATAATATATTAATTATCTCAAATAAATATTTTTTGAAAAAAATACAGCAATTGCAAATTTTACTTAAAAAAAGTTGAGTCTTGAAGAGGTATGTTTATTATTATTATTTGGATAAATTATGAGGAAAATCTAGTAGAGGTGAGGTTTTTATTTCATCCAATAAAAAAAATGACATATAATAAAAAAAAATAAAAACAAAATTAAGATAGGGTTGTTAGTTTTATAGATATAAGTAAGTCAAAAAGGTTGATGAAAGGATATTTTTAGACCAAAAAAATAAATAAAAGAATATTTTTAGACCAAAAAATAAATAAAAGATACTTTTTAATTTATTTTTTATAGTCCAGAGATAATTTTGATCCTTTTCCCTATTTTGAAAAGTGAGTTCTTGCACTATGAAGCCGCATCCATTCACCCTTTAAAAAGGAGAAAAAAATTAACAATTGTCATATCTATGATACCAATAATGTTGCATGCAATGTAATACTTAAAAATAAGAACATATTTTTATGATAAAGTCAGAGTTAACCTAACCTCGAAGTAAATGAGGCTTGTTTTAGGCCTAACATATTTTAGGCCTCAAAAGTTATTCTTGTTACATATATAATTTATTTGTAATCTTCTATATATTGATAATAGTTAATAAAGTTCTCTCTCTCATTAGCTAGTATAACTTAATTATGCTTTTATCAATATTATTTTCCCTCTAAAGTAGTAATCGACCGTATCGATCAACATAATTATTATTATTTCATTCATTTAATCAGTTAATTAATGTTGAAATAATAATTTGAAGTTGAAATAGGAATCCTAAGTTGTTTAGAATTTGTTTTTTTTTGGTACTTATTTAATTAATGTCTAGTTAGAATTTGTTTGTCCTAATTTATATAAGAATAAGTTTTTTAGTCCTAACTAGTTTAATTTGATTTCTTAACGATATAGCAATATACATAATAGATAAAACTTGAAGTAAGATTCAAGAATTTTTTATTAGTTTATAAATAAAATATTTTCCTTCAATTAATTTAATATATAAACCCACCTACTCTTATTTATAATTGTTCTGTATACATAAGTTTAAACAATGTCTAATAATTTTGAGTTTAACTATCAAATTGCTAAAATAAGATCATCTTTCATTATTTTGAGCTTACACTAACCTTACCTCACATGCATGTTTTAACAATACATTTTAAAAGAAATACTAATTGATACAGATTGCACGGGTGACACATATGATGCACATGTGACACATGCGTGATATACCAAATGCACGCGATGACACATAAAATGCATGGATGACACACAATATACACATATAACACATGCAAAATCTAATTTTGTTGTATATATTTAAACCTTTTAATTAAGGTAATGTCAAGACTACAACTATTATTGCTATAGTTGCCAGAGTACATCTTGTGCTACTGCTGCATCGGTAGGTTGTGTAATTTATTGACATTCTCCACAACATAATATAACTAACCAAATGACAATAGCAAGTGTTTTTTTTTTGTTGTACTTAGAGTTAAAATTTTATGAGACGGGTTATTCAGGATAAAACACCACTAACTTATAATATGGTACTTGGATCTAACATTTTTCTTTGAACGTTCTATTATATTAGAAGAGTCAACTAAAATTATGTATCAATATGTCTGTTAATTGTCAATTAAAGTTAGGTTAAAGATAATTTAATAGCACATTAGCACTCTCTTATGCTTCGTGTCATTTCCATCGACCTCTCACCTCAGCAGTCTTGCATCATTTATACTTTTGCCTCTCTCAGTCATAATTGTGTCCATTTATTCTATCTTGTCTTCTCCACCGCATCACATAGGAAATTAACCAAAAAAAAATGTCAACTCATCTTTGTGTTTCATGAAAGTGATTTTCATGGCTATTCTATATTTTTAAGAGACAATGTTAGCCTGTCAAAATGAGCTCAAATATAAGTAATATGCTTAGAATTTTATGGATTGAGCTTAAGATAATTTGGATTGAATTGATCTCAACTCATTCAAGTCTTAACTCATTTTAAAAGAATCTGCAATTGACCCAATTTAATCTTCAATTTCAACCCGTTTTAAGACTCTTTATTTGCATTAGTGTAATGTATATTCTCATATTGAAGGTATAAATTACTATTTATTTTATATCTTCTATGATTTATAATTTATCCATTTATAGCTTCTTCTTTTTTATTTTCTTGAGTTGAAATTCAAATTTTGGTTATAAAAGGTAAATAACAATATATTAAAATTTTGGGAAATTTTCGCTAATAGCCACTATAATAAACTTAATTATGCTTCATAGCTATAGTTTGCATATTTATGGGTTGTAACTACAGTTTAAGTTACTTCGTTTGTATAATTCGTGTGTGAGTTTGTATAATTCCCGGGTACGTTTGTACAATTGAGTTATATTTTATAAACTCGAAACAACGAATTTATACAAACACAAACATCTGGATTTAAACAGTTATACAAATTACAGTATACAAAAGTTATACAAATTATATTAAATTATATTATACAAATTTTGATTTATACAAGCGTGTGAATTATAGATACTCGAAACCACACCCCACCTAATTATCCCTGAATGTTGGTCGCGAATGGTAATTAACTAAAACTATAGCTATGATGACTCATTAACTAGTATATGTTTGCTTAATCATGTAATTTTCCCTATTTTTTAGATTAAGCGGGTCAAATTCGACTGACCCAACACAATCTTCTATGATTTATAATCTAAATTGATGGAATTTGCCTTCATAGTATTTTATTAGATAACATATAAACGCTTTGGGATAATATTTTCTGATTTACATATCAAACATCAAATAAATAAAAGAGTCGCTTATTTTTCAAAAAAACATTTTCTGTAGAAAATATTTTCCTTCCTACGAAACACAATCCTATCCTCCAAGTTTATGAGTAACTGCAGATACTCATCATGTTCTTCTTTTGAAGTGATTAATTTTGTTAATTCATTTTATGTTGTTGTTCCCTCTTGGGAACTAGTAAAAGCTAGGGTTTGTTCTTTTACTCTGGAGAAAGACTTAATTTATTTTTTTTGAATTCTTTTGCTTTTGTGGGAGATATTAAGATAACAATTGAATAAAAGAATGAACTTTTAAAGGATAATTGGAAAAGTAAGAAAAAGTAGTAAAAATATTAAAATCATACATGAAAATATTAAAATCACAACAATATTGGAGCAAAGGTTGATGTTTAGGACAAACATGACAATAATTTTGTGAATTTGTGAAGAAAAGATTTGATTTTAGGCCAATAGTGACCACCTAAACGATTTGATTTTAGGCCAAAGGTTAAGCAAAGATATGTTTTTTAGACAAATCTATATATTTAAAAAGATTAGAATAGTTTCTCCCCTAAACTCTACAAATAAGTACTTGTGTTACATAGGTTTGTTAAATAAAGACTAATCTTTAGTCAAACATGTCCATGGAAAAGTCTAGAGTAGTTCATTCTAAAAAAACTCTCAAATATGGTAGTTGTGTCATGTGGTCTACTTGAGCAAATTTTTATCTTTAGGGAAAAAAGGGCCACAGAAAAGTGATGTGTCATTTTTCTATGATCTTCATTTATTTTTATCCCTTTTTAGCCCATTTTCCCTTCATTTAATTATTTATTTTATTTTTAATATTTTAAAAAGTCTTTACACTCAATTATTCAATTTTTAACCTTCCACAATAATATATCTTCTTTATTAGATATAATGTGCATTTAGATATTCTTTAACATCCCACTATTATATATATTCTTTATTATATATAATATGCATTTAGATCTTCATAGTTTTAAATTTTAATAGTGAGTTGTGCATATTTATACATATATATTGATAAATTGTATATTTATATAATGAAATATCTCTATCTATAACTATATATAATATAAAGTTAGATATAGACAAAGTGACACCTCTCTATGACCTAGAGGATCATTTTTTTTTCTCCTTTTATTTTTACATTTTAAAATTAACAATATGTTTTAATATTAAATAATTTAGAGTCACTCTCTTAATCCTCTTAGTTACACATTTTCTTCCCCTACTTAATATTCGTTACCTAAAATTGCAGTTACATGAACTTAAGGAAGAGCAAGGGTCGATAAAATCATTAATGCTTAAAATTTGAGGGGTACATTAACAAATTATCTTCATTATATAATAGCAAAGTAATGATTCTAAAGAAAATTAAAGGTCAATCGAATAATATTTTATATTTATGAGATATACTAAGGTTCATCATGATTAGAGGTGACAAAATGAGTAATTTATACAGGTACATATTCAAATTTACTCATTCTAAATGAGTTGGGAACTCATTTAAGATGGGTTAAAAAATAAATAAAACTCATATTATCCATTTAAAAATGAAAGTTAAATGGATAAAATGGGTAAAAAAGGTTAATTCATAAAAGAAAGAAAAATGACATTAATATATTTTTGGGGTGTAGGTAGTCGGGGTAGGGATGGAGGTGGGTGGGATAAGGGGAAAATCTAATTCTTTTTTTGAAAAAAATAAAAATAAAATTGGAGAGGGATTAGAGTGGGGGGGGGGGAGGGGGAGGGGAGTGGATGGTCGGCAGGGGTGATAGAAAAACTTTTTTTTAAAATTGATTTTTTTTTTAAAAAAACAAACTATTTTATTTTTACATTTTTTTGGGATAGAGGTGAGGCCGTGTGGTTGGGGGGAGGGGGGTTCGGGGGGTCGTGGTAGGAGGTAGTAAGAATTTTTATTTTTTATTTTATTTTTTTTAGGAGCGGGGGGTGGGGGTGGGGTGGGGAGGAGGGTTAGGGCAGTGGATTGGTGGGGTTTGGGGGCCGAGTTAGGGTGTTGGTGATAAAAGTATATTTAAAAAAAAAGTAAAAAGTTTTAATTATTTTTTGTGGGGTGGGTGGAGAGGGTGGGGGGTTAAGGAGTAGAGTAAAAGATTTTTGTTTTGAAGATTTTAACAAGTTCTCTACTTATAATATTGGTATCCATATTTATCCATATTATTCATTGGGTAACTATCGCACTCCATTTTTCGCAAACCGGGTAATGCAACGACTTGACCACTCTTTTAGGTTTTGATTAAAAGAAGAGTCGTCACCTAACAAATTAAAGGCGTGTTAGGACACCTAACTAACCTAACTAATTTTAATTAATTAAGGTCAACAAAATTGTAACACCCTGGAAATTTTTTGAGCTAAGAACTACCATTCTTCGTTGTGAGTAAGATTTTACCGAGGAATTTAAATTTTCTTAAGTGTTAAGGTCACTAGATGTAGCACCTTGACTTCCAAGAAGAACTAAAGAGAATTCATTCAAGTCATTCCTAGGTTCTTTTAAGTTTTGGGTCAACTTCAAACAACCATAACTTTCAGTACAAGATGAGTTAGGAGACCCATAAGATATCAAACGAAAGATCTCTGAGTCTTCTTTTCAACGCCACCGAGTTTGCTAAATTTCAAATTTGGATGAGGGAGATATGCCTATTTGACTTCAGACTGTCCAATTAAGGAAAGTTACCCGAATTAATGAAGGGTATTTTGGTCTTTTCCTTACCCCACTAGCCTAGCTCATTTTTGTTAATCTTTTAGGGGTCTAAACTGATTGAAATCAGTTTTATTTATTCCTAAATTATGCTTAGGGTTTTGAGAGGAGTTCAAGAAGAGGAAAAGAGGAGAAAAGGAAGAGCATTCAAAATTTTCGCGATTCTTCGAAGGATTTCGCCAAGGATCTTATCTTTAAGAAGTATGTAAGCTCTCATAGTATTAGGTTCACTCACTCACATGCCAATCATGTGATTTTTCTTCCAAAATTTCGTTCTTGAGGTTGAATGATTTAAGTTCTTGAGGTTTTAGCTTCATTCCTTGTTAATGAGGTCTTGTTGAGTTCTTGAGGTGAGGATCTTGTGAATGAGTGATTGTTTTGGTAGGTTTTGATTGGGGTTTGACCTAAGTGTGTTTAGTATTTGAATCTAAAAGAATTTGGAGGAAATCATTCGAGTTTCGTCGAGGTAGGGTTGGAAAATTTAACAGAAAATTCGTCAGATTTTTCTGGAACATGGCTGGGGAGGCGTGCCCCAATTACGCCTAAGGGTCTGACGCCCTACGCCTGCAGTGAGCCCCAAACCAGCCTCAGTCAACTGAGGGCTGGCGCGGTACACCACTGCTGCGCCAGGGACGTTAGGTCCTTTGCGACTCCGTTCTTCGTTCCATATTCGTTCTTTCAAAACATGTCTTCACTCTCTTCTTGATTTTTACTATCCAAACTACATCTAATCATCGAGAAATCCTATATATCAAATCATGATCCTTGAATTCATAATTCAAATTCAAGGAAGAGTTAGGAGTAGAGTTCAAGAAAGTCTTTGAGTTAAATTATGAATCCTTTGAAATGAAGTATCAATTTGAGCTAAGTTCTGAGGAAGTAAGTATGAGGATGAGAAGAGTCGTACATATGAGTTCTATATTGTTACTTAGACACTTGAGTCGAGTCGTTCATGCCCATAAATTCTGCATGAACTCTATAATTTGAGTATCTTTGAGAGGAATAATATCTTCAAGTTCTTAATTCTTGAGTATTGAGTTCCTAATCATTTTGAGATTATATTCCTAATTAAGGGACTACTACATGTTACCCATGAAGGTCATTGACTTGAGTTGTTCATGCCCATAATTCCGCATGAACCCTATGAGTCGAGCAGTCTTGAGATGAGTAGTATCATTGAGTCCTTGAGTTTTGGAGTTTTTGAGTTTCGAGTATTAGGTTCTATATATGGTTATTGAAAACCTTAAATTGAGTCATTCACATCCATAATTCGGTATGAACCCTATTTTGAGAAGTCTTTTACAATTATATATAATTTGTTTTAAGACTTGAATACTTGAGTATGAGGATGAAGAGAGTTGAGTTTTATTTTTTTAAATGAATATATGAGAACTAATTATTCCCAAGAGTAAATATGTTTACATTTAAAATGTGGGGAAGCACTGATTTCCAAAGGAGTTCATGAGGAGTTTTTGAGTACTATCTCTTTTCAGAGAAATCTTTTGAGTAATAATTTCAAAGTTGAGGATGAGGAAATATTTTTAAACATATGAGCTAAGTTATATTTTGGAAGTAGTATTGAGCACCGATATGGGGACGAGTTTAGATAACTCAAAGTCCTCATACACCATGTACCCAACGTGGGCAGAAAGGGTCATAATTTTTAGATAATTCCTTATTGCTTTATAATCATAGATTAGTGGACCCACTTAGTTGAGGAGTTCTATACCCCGACAAGGTTTATGACAGTTCTGGCAGCGTGGGCGAGACGATGTATCATCACATAGCTCATAGTGATGGTTGTCGGTTAGATAATCTCCCAAATAAGAGTTATTATTGTATTTTTACATACAAATGAGTTATTATTGTATTTTTTACATACAATTGAGTTGCTTTATATTGTTTTACAGCTTTCCATATATTGCATCTTTTATTGTTGCTTTATCTTTGAGTATATTGAGTTGAGTACCCTATTGTTGAGTTGAACCCTATTTCACTGAATTGAGTATCTTATTATTGAGTTGAACCCTATTTCGTTGAGTTGTGTTGAACTATGTTTCACTGAGTTGAGTACCTGATTGTTGAGTTGAGCCCTATTTCATTGAGTTGAGTTGAATTGAGTGAGTTGAGAAGAGGTAAGTATGTTTCTTTTCCATCAGTTCAAGTTGATTAACGTTTCAAGTACACCTCATCCGATTCTAGGTGTAAACGATCGTTAACTAGTGTAAAACCCAACAAAGAGTTGGGGTCGAACCCACAGGGAGCAGAACGTGTCTAAATTCCTTTAAGAAATTATAAAGTGGTCTATTCGGTTATAGGAATAGAATTTATCGAAAAAACATGTAAACAAGTCTAAGGGGATGACAACGAATGTCAGATGAGGGGGGGTTTGGATTGTCAATTATCAGCTACAACACAAACAAACACGAAGGAAATAACAATCTAGAGAGGAGTTCTTGGGATGTGATCAACCCGATAACTACAATCATCAATCGAAAGATTTGATTCTAAAACTTCTTTTTCAAGCAAGCCCAGAATTCTAAGGTCGAATTGCCTTTGCAACTACAATTCTTAATTTAAAACATAACTATTAATTGAACCCACTTCAATTAAGCATTTAAATCAGTAATAATCAATACCCATAAGCTAATTCAGCCCATAATCACATGATTACACTCCACGAATTGAGGTTTTAGCTAAACATCATAAAAAAGCAAAAACAATTACCAATTTGATTGACCATCAGCTGGGTAATAGTCTCCAAGCCTTTACAATGTTCCAAAATGGTTAAATTCAAAAACACAATTCCAAATCCTCACAATTTAGCTTACAAATCTTCAAAGTCTACACTAAGAACTCAAAGACTAAGAGAAAAATTCCAACTCTAGAATGGGAAATGCAATAACTGGGAGAGAGCTTCTTAAATTTCATTTAAAATTCCAATTTATAGTTTCCCAAAATTAGCCTGAAAATCCATTTGGCGAAATAAGTCGGGTCTCGCCAAGTGGTTCGGCGATTCGCCCTTTGCTCCAATCCATCGCCATTTTCCATTGGCTATTTGTCTTCAGGGTTCTTTGACTTTAGGCGATCAAGATTGCCATCGCGGAGTCATTCGGCGATCCGCCGACTGCTCATTTCTATCGCCAAGTTGGTTCTTCACAAGAGCTGGCACACTGGAACTTTAGAAGAGCTAAAGAGCGACTCGGCGGTTCACCGAGTGGTCTTGGCGATCACCAGGATCTCTTTTCTTCACTTCTTCAACTTGTTTGTTCCTTTTTGCCTGGTAGTGTCCTTGCCTTGCTCCTTAGCCTTAAAAAGCTGCAAATCAACACTTTAACATCAGTTTAGAGCATAAATTAGGCATTTGAGGACACTAAATCTATCAAAACAAAGCCCTAAATGAGTCAAAATCTCAGACTCATCAACACCCCCAACCTAAACTTTTGTTTGTCCTCAAGTAAAACTCAAGATCAATCGGTTCAACAAGGATGTCTACAAACAGTGCTGCACAAGATTCCACATAAATGCACACACAAGGTTCAAACTTCACATATAATGCACAACTGTTCACTCAAAGATTCAAATTGTGACTCACCATTATCAAGTGTACTCAATCTCACAATGCATGCTTCAAATGCAAGTTCAAGTTCAACAAAGGTACTCAAATGCCCTCACAACAAAGATGATTCCATAATCACACAAAATTTCTCAAAAATTGTAGTTCCTGGAATCAAATACAACTCTCACACTCACAAAGATGAACACATGCATGACTCCACCCATAGGCTTGCCCTTGTTTTCCAATCAACATTCGTTTCAGCTCACTAAAAATTAAAAAGGTCTTTTTAAGGCTTGTAACGGGGCTGAGTGTAAAGAGATGGTCATTTAGGATTAGTTCTACCTTTATGAAGTATGGTGTGAAAATCACTCTTTTTCCTTCTCTTTCATATTCAAACATGTTCAAACTCCACCCCATTATTCAACTCAACATGAATCACCGGATACCGCATTATTCTTCATTCTTTTCACAACTTTTTCTCTTTCTCAGTCTTTTTTATTTTTTTATTTTTTTTATATGGAGGGGTTCCATATTTTTCAAAACAACCCATCAAAGGGGGAATCTTCACACTTCTTGACTTTTCTTCTTTTTCACCACACCCCCAACTTAGGCTTTCGGCCTAAGTTAGCTATTCAAACAAACCACTACTTCATGAAGGTTATGGGTGATGGGATAAAGAGGTCAAAGTTGCTAAAGTTTCTTCCAAGAAAAGGATAGGCTCAAAAGGTGTCAAGCAAGGTTCACACATCTCACAAGGTTGACCACAAAGAGGTATATTGTCAAATTGGCTCACTCATCAAAATTTTTGCCTAAGATCATTTTAATTGCTCGCTTCACTCAATAAATCGGACCAACGGGATAAATTCTAGGTGTCATCAAGAACAATGTTCAAGGTAGCCTCACCACACAAGGCATTGATAGTATTATCAAACAAGACTTCACACTTTCTAGCTAGCGTGCAATGTTCATCAGAAGAGATTCATTCGAAAACCGGCTAGTCACAACGAGATGATAAAAGTTCACATATTGCCTATGTAACTTAGTTTGCCTCATCATAGCCGCACATTCATTTCGTTCAATTAAGAGCACTATTCAATTCATCGGTATTGACCACAACCGAAACTCAAATTTGCACAAGAACAACCACAATCACACACACAAGAGGTGGAAATTTTTTAAAATTTAGTTCAAAAACCATTTTCTATCAAAACAATGGGCCACAACACAATTTATCAAAAAACAACAATTCAACAACCAAGATATATATATATATATATATATATATATATATATAACCAATAAGCTCCAATATTCACATCACAAAAACATAATATTCACAAAACAGTCCACAAGAGGGGTAGGTGGGAAAATACCTCACCCCACCAACAAAACAATGCAGTTGTCCTCAAATGCAACTAAAACATAACATTCAATAAGATAACAAAGATGGAGGTAAAAATAATCATCTTGCCAGGCTAGGCCTGGGTGAAGTTTGCATATCACTCACTCCGTCTGTCTGGGCATTAGTGACCGGTGTCTCAGCATCCTTGGCTCCGCTGGAGCCCACCATCGAAGTATCCTGAAGTGATGCCTATCGCGCAGTCTCAAACATAGAACCCTTTAAGTCAGCCAAGTCCTCATATAAAGCCTCCTCACGAACACCAAGTTGCTCTTCATCAGTATCAGCTTCAGACTCTACAGTAGCCTCATCAGCTCTAACCTCATCTCTGATGGTAACCGGAGGCACATCAGAATAAGCTAGAATATCGGTGCTTGGGCCATCTGGATCTCTATAGTGCCAAAGATCAGGGACATATCAGTGGGCTTCAGCTAGTCCATATCCTTCATCAACTGAGTAATAACAGCCTTCAAAGCCGTCATAATATCAGTGGCTCCCTGGCCCTTCTCACACTCTCCCAATCTCACCGTCAAGGAATCTAGGGCCAACTTGTGGCTATCAATCTTTGGTCTGAGGGGTGTCAAATCAGCAACAATGGCCCTTTCAATCATCCCAGGAATAGCAGCCTCTAACCGAGAGGCACGCACATCGGCGGATTGGGCCAACTGCCCTATTTTGAACAACATAACCTAGGTGATCGGAGGTCGTGAAGCAGAAGTAGCAGCAGCAGAATATCTAGGGGGAGGGAGTGCAACAGAAGTAGCAGGAGTATCAGAAGGAGTGGAGCTAGAACTACCTGAAGGCCCAGTTGCCGGAGTAGGCATGCTTGCCTCTGCAGGTATCATATCAATGTCAACCTCTGGCGATGTGTCCACTCGGGCTGCCCTCATACTGTCACCCTCGTCCCGTGTGCACTCGATCTTTATACGCTGGATATCAGTAGAAGAGGTGGGTGTAACCTCGACATCCCTTTTCTCATCACGTGGAACTCGTGCCCGTCGACACGACTCAATGACCAACACCAGAAATGAGAGAGACTTCTGGCGCTACTTGTCCCTCATGGCCATCTCCTGCTCAATAATCAAACCCAAATTGATCCTCTTTCTAGTAATGATGGCCCCAAGGCAGGCCGCCTTTAGGTGTCGGAGGATAGACTCATTCTGGGACGACATGATAGTGCTGCTGATGAACTCAAACTAGTACAGAGCTGCCACATTAAGATCTTTCTTTTCTATCGGCGCTCTAGCCTCAATCCACCTCAAGGTGATGTCGGAGAGAAGGGGGGCTAGCTAACCTTTTAGGTCATCCAGTGTCTGTGTCATGATCATACTCTAGTAGTCATACATAAAGTCGGTAGCACGCTCAAACACAACATTTATATCATCGCTGTTACATTTAACCTTCTTTTGTCGGACCACACAAAGTCCACCGGCTTGAAAGCACTAACCTTCTTCTTCCCCTGAGGCACCAAGTCACTGTAAGCTGAGTAGAACTCCCGGACCCAAGTAGGAATACATAGGCCATGGGGCATGGTGAAGACCTCGAATCTAAGAGTGTCCCACACTGTTAGATGGCTGTCCACCACACCATCTATGGACAATCTCTTCTCATCTAATATGGTCCTCAATCCCTCGGCCTTTAGTCTGTTGAGAGACCGGGGAGAAGGACCCTATACTAGTAGCGTCGGGACCACAGTTTGTGATGGAGCTGCAGCTGGAAGAGGAGGAGGAGGAGTCTGAGGCACCGAGATCCTAGATGGATCATTCATCCACTTGGAGCGAAGCTTTGCTCTCCGGGCCTGTAATAGTTGGTCATCCTTTGGCTCAGAGATGGAAGCCTAAGAATCGTGAGAGTACCCCTCGTTGTCTGATGAGGTGAGGTGAGTCTTGTAGACTCCTTCACTATTGGATATAGCCTCCTGTGTCTCAACCACAAGTGCTTTTCCCTTGCCCTTACCTATATTTGGAGGTAGTTTCTTGGCCTTAGCCTTGGAAGCAGCTGCTTTCGCATCTATCATGACTCCTTGTGCCCTCTTTTGAGGCGGCATATCTCTTCTGGACTTTTTGGGTCTAGCCATTTCTGCAAACAACATAGAAAAATGTTAGAAAAAGTTCCATCAAAAGTGCAGAAAATATGTTGCAGAAAGACTTACCGAACCAATCGGCGAGCCAAGTCGGGCTCGCCGAAAGTTCCAGAACAAAAATATCTAAAATTGAAAGCTAGTCGGTGATGTCTAGGGATATTCGGTAGATCGCAGACACCAATCGGCGAATTAAAAGTAGCTCACCAAAAGTTACAGTGCATTTTAAGGAATTAGGGGCGCATAAGAGCGATCAATAAGCACTTTCGGTGAGTGAACTCAGAGAGCTCAGGCATATCACCAAAAGTTACAGAACACAAACTCAAAATTTAAAGAAATTAAGGGCGATCTAGGGGGTGTTTGGCGAATTGCCGAACCAGTCGGCGAGCCCGACTTAGCTTGCCAAATGGCCCAACGTGCCAGTTTTCACCCCTTACTTCAAAATCAAGCTCGGTGCCCCTGAAATAAAAAATTAAACACCTACACTATGAAATTAAAGTAAGACCCATACTACCCATGCCCTCGGGGTACTCAGACTTCCCCTGATTTGACCAAAATTGGCCATTTGATGTCTTTTGCCCTTAAAAATGATGTCAATCACTCTATCATTGGGGAAAATATGACATTTGACACAATTTGGGGTTACTCAGACTTCACCCTGCTAGACCCAACACATTTTTAACACAACCCAACAATTATGACTCAATTTTAACAAGAAAAGACACGCGAATAAACCATTTACAATTGATTAGGCAAGAATTCAATGAAAATTAGGCAAACAAAGACACATTCGATGATTACCCAACAATATTCAACAACAAATTACCACTTGCATTCGAGTTCAACCACATATAGAGTTTGGGGTTCGGAAAACCAACCTTTTATGCCGAAATGAGATTTGTAAAGCTAGGCGGCAAAGTAAAATCTGAATTCCTTCCCCGAGAAAATATTCCAAATTGTACGAGAGTAAAAACATGAAAATATTTAAGAACTAATATCGGGTAAGAGGATACAGGAGTTGAAAAGGTAAGAAAGTGAAAGGATTTTGAAATTTTAAACCGTTTGGCCTTTAAAACCTTACAGTTCGTGCTCCATTCGTTGAAGTAAGTCACGCCCGCCGAACCACTCGGTGGTGCGCCGAGTGGTATTTTGGCTCGCCAAGTTTTACAGAACTCCCATCAATTTTGGGGTTTAAACGGTGGATAAAGTTGGGCTCGCCGACCTATTCAGTGAGTCACTGACTGAGCTATTAGTTCACCGAGTATTACAGTCCCCATCAAGTTGGGTGGTTCCAACGGCGGTCCAAGTCGGGCTCGTCGCTGACTAAACTTTTGGCTCACCTAATTGCCTATTTTCCAACACTTTTCACTTTTCAACCTGTAAAATCAACACATGTTATTCAAAATCAAAACTAAAGCATCAAAAACTTGGGTTGCCTCCCAAGAAGCGTCTTATTTAACGTCGTGGCACGACATAAATACCCATTCAAGCTTTATTTTTTGGGTTTGCCATTGTGTCACTAGGCAACCCTGCTTTTGGCCTTGGATTCAAATGAGTCAAGATTTGACCCATTTGTGTCTCCAGCTGCTTAATAGAGACTGAGTGAGAAGTCACCGTTTGATTGAGAGTTGAAGCATCCTCCTTCATCTCTTTTAACACTTTGTCCGACCCTTCAACTTTGTTAAGAATGCGTGCAAGCATGTCTTTCGTACATAAGTTCTCCGGGTCAGCTCTTTGATCCTTATACTTTTGGCGTTCATGAGGTGGGATGTATCTTTCCTTATCACCATCCCTTTCCTTCCAAGTAGTATTATGATCACGCCATTCCCTATCACAATCTCTCCATCCATCATCTCTATTCCAACCCATATTTCCACCCGGCCTTGGATAGTTCCGACGAAATCCTCCTCATTGATTAGCTAGGAAGTTAACTTCCTCATTGTACAGTGCTTCGAATTGTGCTTCTTCGGGGTTTACTCCAACAACACCTACAACATTTACACTCTTTAAACCACTACCCATTAAATTTTTCACCAAGATATCTAGCTGGGTCATCATTTTGGCCATGTATTGGTCTCGCTTTTGATACTTCTCGATCTGTTATTTTGACATCGTAAAAGTGAGAGCAGACACTTCGTTCTCACAAGTGTACCATGCTCTATTTATCTTGGTCATGCCATCAAGGATTTGAGACGCTACTTCATAGGGTTGTTGCATTATACCTCTGGGAACAAGTTGATCAGTAACTCCTTTGTTCACCGAGTTAAGACTCCTATAGAAGTATTGCTGCAATATATGGTTTGGCAGTCTGTGAGTCGGACATTGAAGTACCAACTTCTTAAATCTCAACCACGTCTCGTGGATTGGTTCACCTTCCAAACATTTGAAACCTTGGATGTTATCCCTAAGCGTCATCATCTTCGATGGGGGAAAGAATCTCATATAGAATATTGTGGTAAGTTCATCCCAAGAGGTGATGGAGCCCCTCGGTAATTCAGCCAACCATTTGGTAACTTCACCCATTAAAGAGAATGGAAACAACCTGAGACAGACAGACTCTTGTGATATGTTCTTAAATGAGAACGGACCACAAACATCCACAAAGTTCTGAATATGCTCATGGGGTCTTCGTGAGCCATCCCTACATATAATCCCTTCATTTGGAGGAGCTGTAGCATCGTCCTTGTAACATGGAAGACAACATTACCCTCAACAGGAGGTAGACGTATTGTACCCATACCACCCAATTAAAATGGGTCATTCACATTATTCTGATTTCCAAAATCATCTTGGTGGCCCACTTGGCTACCATTACTCCCGTTCACGCTCATCTCTTCCTCTGTTCAATAAACACAACACAAGAAAAAACCAAAGTCAGTCGATTCAAATACAACAAAAAAGATCACACTTCAACTTCTATAATAGAATTCTAAACAACACTACTCCCCGGCAGCGGACCCATTTTGATTAACATTTCAAGTACACCTCATCCGATTCTAGGTGTAAACGATCGTTAGCTAGTATAAAACCCAACAAAGAGTTGGGGTCGAACCCACACGGAGCGGTACGTATCTAAATTCAGTTATAAAGTTATAAAGTGGTCTATTTGGGTATAAGAATAGAATTTGTAGAAAATTTAGAGAGGAGTTCTAGGGATGTGATCGATTATCGGAAAATTTCACTATACGGGTAATTTAAACTACTAATAAATAGCTAAATATCAGTGGGTAGGCTTGGCCATTTGTCTTCAGGGTTCTGTGACTTAGGCAATCAAGGTTGCCATCGCAAAGTCGTTCGGCGATTCGCCGACCCCCATTTTTGTCGCCAAGTTGGTTCTTCATAAGAGCTAGCGCACTGGAACTTTAGGCGAGCTAAAGAGCCACTCAAAGTATAGAGCAGAGATATCGGGATGAGTTTAGATAACTCAAAGTCCTCATAAACCATGTAGTTAACGTGGATAGAAAAGGTCATACTTTTTAGATGATTTCTTATTTATTTTTAAGCATAGTTTAGTGGATCCACTTAGTTGAAGTGTTCTATACCCCGGAAGGTGTATGACAGTTCTGACAATGTGGGCAAGATGATGTATCATCACATAACTCATAATTATGGTTGACAGATAGAGAATCTCCCAAATAAGAGTTATTATTGTATTTATACATACAAATGAGTTATTATTGTATTTTTACATACAATTGAGTTGCTATCTATTGTTTTACAACTTTCCATATATTGCATCTTTTATTGTTTATTTATTCTTGAGTATCTTGAGTTGAGCCCTATTTCACTAAGTTAAGTATCTTATTATTGAGTTGAGCCCTATTTCTTTGAGTTAAGTTGAACTATGTTTCACTGGGTTAAGTACCTTATTGTTGAGTTTAGCCGTATTTCATTGAGTTGAGTTGAGTTGAGTTGAGTTTAGTGAGTTAAGAAGAGGTAAGTATGTTTCTTTTCCATCAGTTCAAGCTTATGTTTATGCTTTAGAATTCCCCTTACATGCTCGTACATTTCATGTACTGATGCCATTTGGCCTACATCTTTTATGATGTAGGTACATGTATTCAGGGTCATCAACAGAAGTTTCATTGATATCACTTGCAATTCCAGTTAGCTATGGTGAGCCTCCTTGCTTCCGGAGGGTTCCATTTTTACTTTCAGTTTGTCAGGATGTCATGAGTCTTGTCCCAATAGTCCTTCTTTAATAGTAGAGGCTTCATATATAGTTTAAAGGTCAGGGAGTCTATCATTATTTCCTTGTTGTTGTAATGTTTTGAGTCCATGAGGTATTTAACTAATACGTGTTAAATTATTTTAAAACGATTATTGAATTTGAGTTTAAATTAAGTTTTTAAAGTTATTTTTGCATCATGATTTTTTATTTTGCTTGAGAAAGTCTTTCGCTGAGTAAGGAGCTACGCCAAGGGTTCGCTTGAGAATCAACAATGGTTTCGAGTGCGAATTATGTTCAGGCTGTAGGCTCGGGGCATGACAAAAATAAGTAATTCGAGTAAGGGTTAAAGTTACCTTGAGAGGAAGGTGTTAATCACCCCTCGAGGTCCACAAATGTGGGTCCGGCAGAATCTTGCGAATTATGTAGGGGCTTACAATTTGACAAATAAGGCCTATTGTTTATTTATTTTAACTAATTTATAGCTATCTGATAGAAAAATAATATAGATTTATGCACATAATAGAATCAAATAAGCAAGAGGACAAAATTTATCCCAAGTGATAGAAACTCTATTGACCGAGGGGAAGGTATTAGGAATCCCACGAATCCCGTGGTTTTAGTACGGTCACTATAACGATCTGTTCTCGTAGTTATATAAAAGCCAATGGGGAACGAATTGGGGCCAGAAAACTTTTAAGTAGTGACTTGGAAATTTCTAGCCCAGTCTAGATTTGGACGAAATCTGAGTCAGGTACGATCTAGGGAAATATGGTAATGAATGGGGGGGATCTAATTATGAATTTTATTACATGAGTAGATAGCTAAGACGTTAAGGATGTCGTACAACTTTACAAAATTGAATTCGGGTGAGTAGAACTCCCAAAACTGATCTTAGCATGATGAGGTAGTTTTAGAACGTCAAGGTTTGAAGGTGTGTTGTGAAATGGGAGTTTGGAACTCAAATTCCAAATTTCTGTCTTTGTGCAAGCGACCAGAGCTGGGTTAGTTCCTCCAAGGCGGGGCTGCTGTGGCGGGACAATAGCGACTTAAATTAGAGAAAAACCCAAAATTCATTATTTTCCACAAACCTTAGTTCTTGAGAGCTAAGAGACGAACCAGGGCTATTTCATGACAGATTCCCACGACTTCTAGCACAAAAGGATAAATTATTAATCCCCTAATCCATTTTTTGATCCGTAGAATGTAGATTCTTGGGTAATTATCATTGGGGAGGTTTTTGGCCTGAATTTAATAGTGGGAATAGTCATAATTGAATAATAGGATCTTGGGATGGCATTGATTTATAGATGTTTATTATCCGGGTAAATTAGGCCTTATTTATTGATCATTGCGTTAAATTACTTGTTTTAGACCAAGAACAAGTGAAAAGAATTTATGAAGGGAATGCTCAAGTGTCTTAAGAGGATTCAAGCTTGGCTTCGAGGTAGGTGATGGTTTGATTTCCTGTTTGTGTGATATATGCCGGTAATTGCTTCGTTGTATGCATGCATGTATGAGAATAAGGAATGTAAACTGAATTTAATGCAAATGATTATATGTATATGAATAATTACATGTCATGAACTCATTACTAGATTGTATGACTATGAGTATTGTTCATTATGGGTGTGATTGTGATTGTGGTTGTGTTGACTGGATCGGGTGTCACGTTCCGACATATCTATTGGATCGGGTATCACGTTTCGACAGATATATTAGATTAGGTGTCACGTTCCAACACATAGATTGGATAGGGTGTCACGTTTCAACAAATGTATATTGGATCAGATGGCACGTTCTGACACACTAACAGTTTGGGTATGGGTTCCATGAGAGGACCACTGTGATTATACATTCATGTCTAATTGTCGTTGATATTGGGAACTGTATGTTGCTCTTGAAATGATAACTGAATTGCGTATTCTGTATATGTGTGTTTACTATGTTGTAATTGTTTGCCTATGTTTCACTTATTGGGGTGGCCGCGTGATCTTACTAGTACACTATGGTTGTGTACTGATAATGCCCTTGCTCGTTCTTTGTTGAGTACAGGGAATCTGTAGGCGATTACTGATCGACCTCATCTAGGAGATAACTGATCCAGATCGAATTCAAGGGTGAGCCAGTTCTTCAAGGCTTCCATAGGTCCTCTTTTGTTTAGTCCATTCTATTCGGACTCAGACTTGTGTTTTTAGATATTTCTTATGTTTGGTTGGGGTTGTACCCCTTTTTCTTATACTTTTTGAAATTAGAGTTTTTGGTATAATGACTTTCAGGTTCTAGGAGTTGTTTTCCGCAATAGTTTTGGTAGTTGTTTTTGTTAAACTTTCGGAGTTTATGGGAACTCCATATTTATTTAGACATTTAAACCTGCTTCCGTATCTTTAAATGTTCTAGTTTTCGTTAAGCTGCTTAGTTGAGTTGTAGTAATGGTTCTCCCACCAGACGGTTAGTGTGGGTGCTAATCACGATGGTTTGGATCGTGAAAAAATAGGTATCAGATCCCTAGGTTCGTTCATCTCATTATACCAAAATGAGTCTAGTAGAGTCTTGCGGAACGATATAAAGATGTATGTACTTTTATTCGAGAAGCTATAGAACTTTAGGAAAACTCATTTCTTTCTTTCTTCTGTGTTATTACTTGAATCTAATTGGTATCTAGGTGATACAAATTGGTATCTTTCCTCCTTCACTCTATGGTCCGAACTAAAGCAATAGAAGTGATAACACCAACACTAGCAAGAGAGGATGCATCCTTCCAAATAAACATGTTTCCCCGATTTAATGTGTGCATGTAATGAATAGTGACAAACATGAGATTTTTATTATGTTCTAAAGGTTGAAACCTTCATTCTTCATGGGTACTAAATCTGAAGATTCTTATGATTTTCTTGTTGATTGTCTTGAGCTGCTTCATAAGATGGATAAGGTAGAGTGATTTGGCATTGAGTTTATGATATACTAGTTCAAGGGAGAAACCAAAATGTGGTGGTGGTCTTATGTTGAGTACCGACTAGTAAATGCACAACTCATGACTTGGGAAACATTTTATAGTTTTCTTTATGGAGAAGTATAGACCCTGAACTTTGAGGGATATGAGGAGAGATGAGTTCCTGAATATAGAGCAATATAATATATTTGTTGCCGCCTTTAAGGCAAAAGTTTGTGTTTTATCTGAATATGGTACTCCACTTTGCTTCAGTCTAAAAGAGCATATTCGTCATTTTGTGAAGGGATTAAGGTCAGATTAGTAGATTCAAGCTTATAGGTGTCTGCTTTAGCAAAATCTTTTCAGGAAGTGGTTGATTTTGTGACGGAGGTAGAAGGGGGTGAAGTCAGAAGACTTTGCCAAGATGACAACAGACAAGAAGTTTTCGTAAGGAAAGGCTAGATAATGAACATTACTTTGGAAAATGCAATTTGTATTGTTTTCATAAAATGTATGGGTTACTTAGTAAATGATGAAATTATGTTGCGACAATTGAGGTTAGAATCTCTACTGCGATTTCATAGATTGAGTGTATATCAAAGAGGGTCATGATACGACTACTACAATAACAACAATGCTTACTTGGTTAAGTTATTAAATGTGTTACAATTGTGGAGAACCTGGGCATATGAGAAGGAAATCAGCGAGGCCGTGGAGGTCGGGAAATGGTAATGCAGGTAGGGGAGCAGTGCCAGGAAAGGAGGTTGCCCGTCAAGATGATAGGGCTCAGTTTTATGCCTTTTCGGGCAAGACCGAGGTTGAGGTATCTGATGCAGCGATCACAGGTTCTATTCTTTTCTGTGACCGAATGGCTATTGTTTTAGTTGATCCGAGTTCTACTTATTCATATGTGTCAGTTCAGTTTGCCTTGGAATTTGATGCGGTTTGTGATGTGGTTGATGCCCTCATCCATGTTTCTACCCTAGTTGGAGAGTCAGTCATAGTCACCCATGTATATCGTACTTGTCATGTCCTGTTTATGGGTTTTCAGACTTGGGTTGATTTGGTCATTCTGGATATGACTGACTTTGATATAATCTTAAGAATGACTTGTTGTCCCCCTATTATGTTGTGCTTACTTGTAATGCTAAGTCGGTAACTCTAGAGATTCTGAGTAGGAAAGGTTAGAGTGGGAAGGGGTGTACAAGCCTAAGCCAGCTAAGGTCATATCTTTTGTGCGGGCTTGGAAACTGGTGGGGCAGGGGTATTTGGCGTATTTGACTCATATTCAGGAGGTTGATGTTGAGCCTCCCTCTATTGAGAATATTCCTGTAGTGTCTAAATTCAAGGAACTGTTTCCTACCGATTTGTCTGGTATGCCTCCGGATAGAGATATAGATTTTTGCATTGACTTGGAACCTGACACTCACCCCATCTCCATTCCTCTTTATCACATGGCTCCAGCAGAATCGAGAGAGCTTAAAGCTCAAATCTAGGAGCTTCTTAATAAAGGTTTCATCCGTCCTAGGGCTTCCCCGTGGGGTGCTCCTGTCTTATTTGTTAAAGAAAAAGGGTGATAGTATGAGGACTGGTGATTTTATCTGAAGCCATTAAAGAGTGGAATGATATCAGAATGACAAGCTTATGGATAAAGAAAGTTCCATTGAGTATACTTGGGTGAAGGCAATTGAAGATTGTAGTAAGAAAGTGCGTAAAAAATTGGGTTAGTCCTTTGAATTTGATGGGTGCACTTGAGTTTGAGGTGGCATGTCGATGAAAAGCTTGACTTCGTACTGATAGCCAGGGCTGACTGAGCATAATGGTAATAAGAGCTCGTGATGGATTGTGATGGGATGCAACTATATAATAAGATTGTTGGTTAAGTGAATTTTGTATAGTAATTACGACTTGCCAGTATCTAAGGTTGTGGTTTCCTAATATTTAGGGAGTAACATAGTTGTATGGAAGGTTTTAAGAGATGGTGGGACACCACTCGAATAGAATTAAAAAAAAGCTAGAGTCATAATGAAGAAAAAATAGTGGGATGTAGTACAACCTTTAGAGAGAGGCGAGAGCAAGAATATTTTATTTGATTGCCAAGGCTAAAGAGGAATCTTTAGAGGGGTAGAGAATTGGGTTCAGAGACGCATGAATTCATTCATTTTTTGTGGCTATGGTAATAGTGTCACAGATCCATCAGATTGGTTAAAAACTATTGGAAAAGAATTGAGAAAGGAGTGTACAGATATTAGCTCGAGTGTGATGATAAGTGCTTTGTTTTTTTTATAAGTTTAGTAATGAGTACGATTGAATTTTTAGCGAAAGATATTGTAATATCGATGGAGATGCGATCAATGACAAGAAAAGATCCATGAATTCATAAAAATCTTCAAGGTACAAGCTAATGTTGATAGATAAGGGAATTGTATTATATGGTTGAATTTAAAATTCAGATTTTTTTATGGTAAGTCTACATCTGTGGTGATATATTTTGTCAAGGTATGAATTGGCAAGGTGAGAAATGATCAATTGTATCAGGTATTGAGCATTTCAAAGGACTTACACTTGGGTTGAGTCATAAATTTTATTACTGTTGATTGTTAATTACCTATAACAACCTGATTCCGTCGTTAGGAAAAAACCAATGGGGAAAGAATTGGACCAGAAAAACTTTTGAGTAGTAACTTAAAATTTCCTAGCCTAGTCCAGATTTGGTCGAAATCGGAGTCATGTCAGTCTAGGGAAATCTGGTAATGATTGGGTGATTTAATAAGGAATTTGATTGCATGAGTAGATACGACTTTACAGAATTGAATTCGGGTGAGTAGAACTACCAAAACTGATCTTAGCGTGAACGGGTAGTTTCTGAGTGTCGTTGGTTGAAGGTGTATTGTGAAATGGGGTCTTGGAATTATTAATTTTACTCATTGTTTCCGTGCAAGCCGCTGAGGCGGGATTTCTGCCTCAAGGGCGGGGCCTCTCTAGCGAGGTGAGTGTCGCCATGACGGGGCAGACACTACTTAAAGTCAGAAATAAATCCCAAAAATATTTTATTCTGCAATTTTCGAAATTGAGAGCTAAGGAACGAACCCAGGGGTTTTCTTGACAGTTTTCCACCATTCTCGAGGCTAAAGGTAAGATTTTAACTTCTCGAATCCATTTTTCAATCCGTAGAACGTAATCTAGAGGGTAATTATCGATGGGGAAGGGTTTTGATCTGGAAATTATGGTGGAGAAAGCCCTAATCTGGGTATATGGATCATGGGTATGATCTAGGGTTGATAGAGGTGTTATTAATTTGGGTAATTAGTCATTCTTTATTGATTCCCATGTTAAATTAATTGTTTGTAGACCAAGAACAGGCAGAACGAATCCAAAAAGGAACGAATCAAGTTTCTTAGGGAATTCAAGCTTGTTTCAATGTAGGTGATGGTTGTGATTTCATGTTGGTGTGATATATGTTTGTAATTGCTCATTATAATGCATGTATGTATGCGAATGTTGCATTATTGATCACCCTAATCGTAAATAAGGATAATTGAATAACTGTATGCCATGAATCACCTTTTGTTATATTTTTGTGAGAATATACATTGTGATTATGATTGTGGTTTGTTGAATGGATCGGGTGTTACATTCCGACACACTAACTTGGATCGGTTTCCACGTTCCAGCATAAAAATGGGATTGGTTGCCACGTTCTGGCATAAACATGGGATCGGGTGTCACGTTCGGCACACTAACTTGGATTCGGTACCACAAACCGATACACTAACAGTTTGGGTTTGGGCTCCATGAGAGGATCATTGAATTGGGTTTCGCGAGAAGACCATTGAATTGTGTTGTGTATCTACTTGTGATGATTACGTTCATATCTAATGGTAATTGAGGTTGAAAGATTGTTTGTTGCTCTAAAATAATAACCAAATTGTATATCTTGAAAATTGTGAAATGCTCTGTTGTTCGTAAGTGATGTTGATATTGTATATGTTCGGTATATGCCTGTTTTATAATGTTGTGGTTACTTCCATGTGTTTCACTTATTGGGATAGTCGCGTGATCCTACCAATACACTGTGGTTGTGTACTGATACTGCACTTGTTTGCTCTTTGTTGAGTACACGGTATCTTTAGGCGGCTATTGATAGACCTCAGCTAGGTGACTATTGAGCGTGATCGGATTCAAGGATGAGCCAATTCTTTCTGCTGCCATAGATCTTTCTTGTTTAAGTTTACTCTTTTCAGACTCAGACTATTTGTTTAAGGTGTTTGTTTAGTTTCGGGGTTGTACCCCTTGTTCTTAGACTTGTCGTTAGTAGAGTTTTAGTACATTGACTTTTAGGTTCTAAGGGTTAAGACTTCCGCATTAGTTTTGGTTAAGTTATTTGCTTAAACCTTTGGAGTTTATGGGAACTCCATATTTTTATTTTCATTTAAACCTGCTTCCGTATCTTTAAATGCATAGTTTTTGGTTAAGTTGTTTAGTTTGGGTTGTAGTAATAGTTCTCCCACCGAAGGGTTAGTGTGGGTGCCAATCACAACGGTCTGGGTCATGACAGTACCTAAGAAAGGTTTTCATTTAAAAGTGTTAGTTTATAGTAAGGTAAATTGTCATAGTGTGGGCTTCAGTGGATTGATATGAAGAGTATGTGGAGTCAACTGAATGGAAAGGGTTGGTATCGACTCTTTAGGATGAAAACCTTTAGTGTTATTCAATAATTATTCCGTAAATTCTTATGTGTGACCATCTATTTCATTTTGTACATGATTGTGAGTATGATTCACTAGATATGCTCACGTGTGTTTTCACTTTTGTGGGTGGATCCTTAGAAGTGGATCAGGTGTACCAATCCTGCGATGTTCTCTTGGTAGAATGTGGGGATCATTGGGTCCAATTCTACTATTCTTAAGGGTTATCTACAATCACAATTGCTAAATCTAGCATTTTGATAGTGTTGTTATGGGTTTTGTATGCTTGGACCTATCCCTCGATGAGTATCTAATGTCTAAAGATCAAATTTTTATAACTTAAGCTCATGGGAATTTATATTGTGGAATGGAGATGTCGTTAAGACTATGATTGTTTGGTAGTATGAGTGTGTGTTGGTTGGTTCTGGTTTACTTCTAATTGTAGCGAGTATTGATTTAGAATTTTATCATGTTTAAGTGCGAAAGGATTTGTCCTGATGATTGTGTCAATGTCCTTGATAACATGTTGCAGACGTGTGTACAATCAACATTGATGGTTATTGGGAATCACTTTTGTTGTTAGTTAAGTTTACATACAACGATATTTATCACTCGAGTATTGAAATGACTTCATTGAGGCATTGTATGAGAGAATGTGTAGGTATTCAATTGGTTGGTTTGAGACTCGAGATATGAAACCCTTAGGGGGTTGATTTGGTGAAAGATGCTTAAGATAATGTGAGAAGCATCCAAGCTAAGCTTCTAGCAGTCCAGAGTCGTCAGAAAAAGTATGCAGACCGTAAGGTAAGGGACACGTCATCTCAGGCTGGTGAAAACGTTCTTCTTAAAGTGTCACCCATAAAGGGGTGATGAGATTTAGCAAGAAGGGCAAGCTTAGTCCTTGATATATTGGACCATTTGAGATCCTTGACTGTGTAGGGCTAGTGGCTTATAGGTTGGTCTTACCTCCTAGCTTATCTGGAGTTCATCCAGTGTTTCATGTGTCCATGTTGAAGAAGTATCATGGGGATGGGGATTACATCATAAAATGGGACTCAGTTCTGTTAGACAAAGACCTTTAGTATGAGGAGGAAACAATTGCAATTCTTGATCGTGATGTCCGGAAGCTGAGGACCAAGGAGATTAAGTCCGTGAAAGTTCAATGGAAGCATCGTCCAGTTGAGGAAGCTACTTGGGAAATCGATAAGGACATGCGAGATAAGTATCCCCAGTTGTTCGACGATTCAGGTACTACTCTACTCTTACCTTAGCCAGGTTTTCCTAGTTTGTCACTCAGGGATGAGTGATGGGTAAATTGGTATCTATTGTAACGACATGTTCTTGTCGTTATAGAAAAGCCAATGGGGAAAGAATTAGGGCCACAAAACTTTTGAGTAGTGACTTGGAAATTTCTAGCCTAGTCCAGATTTGGATGAAATTTGAGTCAGGTGCGGTCTAGGAAAATATGGTAAATAATGGGGTAACTAATTATGAATTGGATTACATGGGTAGATAGCTAAGACGTTGAGGAGCCCGTACGTCTTTACGAAATTGATTTCGGGTAAGTAGAACTCTCGTAACTGATCTTAGCATGAATGGGTAGTTTTAGAATGTCAAGGTTTGAAGGTGTGTTGTGAAATGGGAGTTTGGAACTCAAATTCCAACTTTCTGTCTCCGTGCAAGTCGCTAGAGCGGGGTTGGTTCCGCCAGGGCGGGTCCGCTGTGGCGGGTTGGGTCCCACTGTGGCGGGACAGTCACGACTTAAATTGGGGAAAAACCTCAAATTCATTATTTTCTACAAACCTTCATTCTTGAGAGCTAAGAGATGACCCAGGGCTATTTCTTAACAGATTCCCACGACTTCTAGCGCAAAAGGTAAGATTATTATTCCCCTAATCTATTCTTTAATCCGTAGAACGTAGATTCTTGTGTAATTATCATTGGGGGAGGGTTTTGGCCTAAAGTAAATGGTGGGAAAAACCCTAATTGAATAATAGGATCTTGGGATGGTCATGGATTTATAGATTATTTATTATCCGGGTAAATTAGGCCTTGTTTATTGATTCTTGCGTTAAATTACTTGTTTTAGACCAAGAACAAGCAGAAAGAATCTGGAAAGGGAAGACTCAAGTGTCTTAGGAGGATTCGAATTTGGTTTCAAGGTAGGTGATGGTTTGATTTCTTGTTTGTGTGATATATGCCGGTAATTGCTTCTTTGTATGTATGCACGTATGAGAATAAGGAATGTAAACCTAATCTAATGCAAATGAGTATATGTATATGAATAATTACATGACATGAACCCATTACTTGATTGTATGACTATGAGTATTGTTCATTATGGGTGTCATTGTGATTTTGGTTATGTTGACTGGATCGGGTGTTACGTTTCGACATATCTATTGGATCGGGTGTCACATTTTGACACATATATTGGATCGGGTGTCACGTTCCGACACATGTATATTAGATTAGGTGTCACGTTCTGACACACTAACAATTTGGATATGGGTTCCATGAGAGGACCACTGTGATTATACATTCATGTCTAATTGTCGTTGATATTGGGAACTGTATGTTGCTCTTGAAATGATAACTGAATTGCGTATTATGTATATGTGTGTTTACTGTGTTGTAATCGCTTGCCTATGTTTCGCTTACGGGGGTGGCCGCGGGATCCTACCGGTATACTGGGGTTGCATACTGATACTGCACTTGCTCGTTCTTTGTTGAGTATAGGGCATCTTCAGGCGGTTACTGATCAACCTCATCTAGGAGATAATTGATCCAGACCGGATTCAAGGGTGAGCCAATTCTTCCAAGCTGCCATGGGTCCTCTTTTGTTTAGTCCATTCTCTTCGGACTTAGACTAGTGTTTCTAGATATTTCTTATGTTTTGTTGGGGTTTTACCCCTTTTTCTTAGACTTGTTGAAATTAGAGTTTTTGGTACAATGAGTTTAGGGTTCTAGGAGTTGTTTTCCGCAGTAGTTTTGGTAGTTGTTTTTGTTAAACTTTCGGAGTAACTCCATATTTCTTTAGACATTTAAACCTACTTTTGTATCTTTAAATGTTCTAGTTTTCGTTAAGCTGCTTAGTTGGGTTGTAGTAATGGTTCTCCCACCGGAGGGTTAGTGTGGGTGTCATTCACGACGGTCTGGGTCGTGACAAAGTTGGTCTCAGAGCCCTAGGTTCATTGATCTCATTGTACCAAAATGAGTCTAGTAGAGTCTTGCAGAACGGTACAGAGACGTCTGTACTTTTATTCGAGAGACTACAGGACTTTAGGAAAAATCATTTCTTTTTTTCTTTCGTGCTATTACTTGAATCCAATTGGTATACATGTAATACAAATTGGTCTTTCCTCCTTCACTCTATGGTCAGAACTAAAGCAACAGAAATGGTAACACCAACACTAGCAAGAGAGGATGCGTCCTTCCAAATAAGCATGTTTCCCCAATTCAATGTGGGCCTTTCATGATTAGTAACAAACATGAGGTTTTTATTATGTTCTAAAGGTTGAAACCTTCATTCTTCATGGGTACTGAATCTGAAGATTCTTATAATTTTTTTGTTGATTTTCATGAGCTGCTTCATAAGATGGATAACGTAGAGTGATTTGGTGTTGAGTTTATGATATACCAGTTCAAGGGAGATACCAAAATGTGGTGGTGATCTCATGTTGAGTGCCTACTAGTAAATGCACTACTCATGACTTGGGAAACATTTTATAGCTTTCTTTATGGAGAAGTATATACCCTAAACTTTGAGGGATAGGAGGAGAGATGAGTTCCTAAATATAGAGCAACATAATATATTTGTTGCAGCCTTCAAGGCAAAAGTTTTTATTTTATCCAAATATGGTACTCCACTTTGCTTCTGTCTAAAAGAACAAATTCATCATTTTGTGAAGGGATTAATGTCAGATTTGTATATTCAAACTTACAGGTGGATGCTTCAGTAAAATCTTTTCGGGAAATGTTTGATTTTGTGACGAAGGTAAAAGGGGTGAAGTCTGAATTTTCCAAGGTGACAACATTCAAGAAGTTTTGTAAGGGAAGATTAGATAATGAACACCATTACTTTGAAAAATGCAATTAGTAATGTTGTCATAACATGTATGGGTTTCTTAGTAAATGATGAAATTATGTTGCAACAATTGAGGTTAGAATCTCTACTGCGATTTCCTAGATTGAGTGTATATCAAAGAGGGTCATGATACGACTACTGCAATAGCAACGATGCTTATTTGGTTAAGTTATTAAGTGTGTTACAATTGTGAAGAACCTGGGCATATGAGAAGAAAATCAGCGAGGCCGTGGAGGCCGGGGAAATGGTAATGCAGGTAGGGAAGCAGTGCCGCCAGGCAAGGTGGTTTCCAGTCAAGATGACAAGGCTCAGTTTAATGCCTTTTCGGGCAAGATCGAGACTGAGGTGTATGATGCAGTGATCACAGGTGCTATTCTTGTCTGTGACCGAATGGCTACTATTTTGTTTGTTCCGGGTTGTACTTATTCATATGTGTCAGTTCAGTTTGTCTTGGGATTTGATGCGATTTGTGATGTGATTGATGCCCCCATCAATGTTTCTACCCAGTTGGAGAGTAAGTCATAGTCACCCAAGTATATCGTACTTGTCCTATCCTGTTTATGAGTTTTTAGACTTGGGCTGATTTGGTCATTCTGGATATGACTGACTTTGATATAATCTTATGCATGACTTGGTTGTCCCTTTATTATGTTGTGCTTACTTGTAATGCTAAGTCGGCAACTCTAGAGGTCCCGGGTAGGGAAAGGTTAGAGTGGGAAGGGGTGTACAAGCCTAAGTCAGCTAAGGTCATATCTTTCGTGATAGTCGCTTTTATTAACTTATACTTACTTTAAAATATTTTTGGATATACGGTTATATGCTACAGTTTGCTCATATATTTTATTGTTGAAATTTATTGATCTCAAATCGGATGCATAACTGCATTCTCAATTTTTGAGGTATAATTACTATGAAGCTTAACTACTTTCTTCTCTCAATTGCATCACCTTAATATTTTTAGTCTACAACTTTTCATTTACGTTAAAGCAAAATTAATATTATTATTTGGTTAGGGTGCATCACCGCATCCTTAAATCTTTTTAAGTGTCTCAAAAAGATGTGAAACCACATTCTTTACTGAAACCTTATTGTTATTTATTACTCTTTTGTAAAGAATTTTTTTTTATACTTGTGTGATGTTAGAGAGATGTTTATTTATTACTTTTTGGGCTAATTCGCATATCCTTCTTATCCCTTATTAAAGATGCATTAATCAATTTAAAAGCTATAAATTTTAGACTTAGGCAAAAGATAATTCTATGACTATCAAAACATAACTCCATTAGTTTCTAAGTAATATTTTTAATCAAAAGTTTTGGGCTTAACTTAACACTTTATTGACATACCAATCTATAAAGTAAGACAAATACACTACATTAAAAGTGATCATTAGCGGTAATTAGTTAACGGTAATAGTTTAATTGCCGCTAAATATATATTTTTAGCGGCAATTAGCACTCTTTGTATATGTTCCTGACGCCTTTTGCAATATTGGTTCTAATGGCACTTAACTAATGCCGGTAAAGACTTTAGCACTCTTTATTTTTGTCAATATTTTTTGCCGCTAAAAGTTATTTTTGTTGTAGTGATATATAGGATATTCTCTCCAATGTAAAGAAAATCACCTATTTAATTACACGAATAGCTTGATTCTAACACCATTAAATAAACACCAATTAACATGAAAATAAGATAAGATTTAGCACCTATATGGATTAAATATTCAACATCCTATTTGTTTCCTTCAACAAATCATTCATAGAAAACAAGCTTTTAAAAACTCTTTAGAAATTATCAGTAAAAAAATTGAAGTTAACATTTATCTCACAAAATAATGCGTATGACATGAATCATATAAAAAGGCTTACACCAGAATATTTTGAATAACCTATTGCTCACCATAAACATATCATTCTTTTTTATCACATTAATGTCGAAATTAGTCCAAATCCCTAAAGAATATTTACAACCCAATATAGGTCATTATAATTTCTATTTACAAATTATAATCATAATCATGAAAAAGTAACATAAAACAATGACTAAATAAATAAGTGAATTCAAAGTCAAATATAAATACGAAACTCAACACATTATTTCAACATGACATTAATATACAAATGGCAACATGATATCAATAACAACCATAACTTCATCTTGAATGATCCATGACCAAATAAACTTGACTTATATAAAACATAAAAATAAAAATAATAACTAGGGAAACGAAACATCAAAGATAATATCCAAACTAGCAGTTGTAAACAAGATCTCAATCCCAACTTCCTGCTCAATTGATTTTTTCTACTCTTGCGCTAATCTCTTTTTTCTCTTTGCATGTATTTTTTTTCTCCGCCTTTTCCTATACTGTACGTGTGCTTTTATAATAAGGTTTTGGGTGTTAGTTGATGCTAATTAAAGAGAACGTGAGGAAGTGGGGAATGTGATTTAGTTGAAGATTAAAGGTGTTTGGTTGAGAGTTTCTAAGGGGAGAAAAGTAGAGTGAAAAAAATGTGTGTGTGGGGGGGGGGGAGGGGGGGTGGTGAGAGGATTTAACGTGAAACACATAAATAAATAAATGGGAAGAGGATTTTTAGGAGGAATAAGTTATTGGAGTTTGAGGGTAATTAGGATAAAGGGTGAGGTAATTTGATTTTTTGGGGACTCTTTTTCTCTTCTTTTCATAATATATAATAGTATTTTTAGACTAGGTAAAAGTTGAAAGGATTAATTAAAATAAAAATACAACTAACAAATACATTAAATTCACAAGTTTATTTATTAAAATTTTAAACATAAAGAGACCATATAATTTGTTGTGATTTTTAGATCTTTTTTTTAAATTTAAAATAAATAAATAAATAAAACTACCAAAATAATGCTAAAAAATTGTGTAAAATATTATTTTCGGTCAAAAATCACATGTCTACAAGAATTGAGTTTCTTTCAGTATTTCCTTTATACTATTTTGGCAAACTATTGTTATTTTCAGAGTATTTTCAGTCAATTTTGAGTATACTTGGCACGACCCGAGTCTACACCCTGGACGTGGCCGGAACTCGAGAATCATTGTTGGTCCTCAAGTGAACCCTCATCCTGGTTGACTACAAGCGGAAGACTAACTCAAGCATACAAAGCTTAAAATTGAAATAAATTCAATAACTCAATAGATGAACTTAGAGTTTGAAAAAACAACTCAAAGAAGATACATACTGAAACTACTCAACTTTGTCTATCTATGAAGCCTCTACTATTACAGAAGGATATCGGGACAAAACCCACGACATGTCAAAACTACTAACTGTAAGGTAAAGCTAAAGTCCTCCGGAATATAAGAAGGCTCACCAAAGCTGACTGGAACTGCAAGTGGCATCAACGAAGTTTGTGTTGATGACCCTGAATATCTGTATTTGCATCATAAAACGATGCAGGCCAAATGGCGTCAGTACAATGAATGTACGAGCATGTAAGGGGAATTCTAAAGCATAAACATAAGCTTGAACTGATGGAAAATAAACATACTTACCTCTTGTCAACTCAACTAAACTTAACTCAACTCAATGAAACATAGTTCCCCTCAACTCAGAGAAATAGGGCTCAACTCAAAAATAAGATACTCAACTCAAAGAAATATAGTTCAACTCAACTCAAATAAATAGGGCTCAACTCAACAAAAAGGTACTCAATTCTGACTCAAGATACTCAACTCAAACTCAATATACTCAGCAACAATAAAAGATGCAATATATGGAAAGCTTTAAAACAATAGATAATAACTCAGTTGTATCCAAAAATTCAATAATAACTCAATCGTATGAAAATACAATAATAACTCTGTTTGTATATAAAAATACAAAGTAACTTTGTGGGAGATTCGCTAACCGACAACCATCAGTATTAGCTATGTGATGATACAACGTCTAGCCCACACTGCCAGAACTTTCATATACTTTGCCAGCGTATAGAACTTACTCACTAAGTGGATCCACTAGTCTATGCTAAAAAAAAATAATGAATCATCTAAAAAGTATGACCCTTTTTACCCACGTTGGCTACATGATTTATGGGGGCTATGAGTTGTTAGAACTCTCCCCCATATTGGTGCTCAATATTACTCCCAAAATATAACTTAGCTCATTATGTTTAAAAACATAACTCTTTCTGTGTTTTGAGATTATAACTCAAAAATCTTTCTATTAAAAGAGATGGTACTCAAACTGCTCAAAACTCTTTTGGAAATCTCAGTTTCCTCCTCTTTTAAATGTAAAAACATTTACTCTTGGGAGTACTTAGTTCCCATATATTCATTTTAAAGAAAATGAACTCAGCTCTACTCTTCCTCAACTCAGTGCTCAAGTTTTTAAAATAAGTTTTAAAATAATTTGTAAAAAGACTTCTTAAAATAGGGTTCATGCCGAATTATGAACGTGACCAACTCAATTGAAGGTTTTCAATAACCATGCATAGAACTCAATACTTGGAACTCAACAACTCCAAGACTCAAGGAGTCAATGATACTACTCATCTCAAGAATGCTCGACTCGGAGGGTTCATGCGGAATTTATGGGCATGAACTACTCAACTCAAGGACTCAATGATACTTCTCATCTCAAGACTACTCGACTCATAGGGTTCATGAGGAATTATGGGCATGAACTACTCAACTCAAGGACCTTTATGTGTAACATGTAGTAGTCCCATGATTAGGAATATAATCCCAAAATAATTAGGAACTCAATACTCAAGACTTAGAACTTGAAGATACTACTCCTCTCAAAGAAAATCAAGTTATGGAGTTCACGCACAATTATGGGCATGAACGACTTGACTAAAGGATCTCAATGATAATGTTGACTCATGAATACATTCTCCTCCTCCTCATACTCACTTACTCGAGTCTTGAAACAATTTAAAAGTTATTGTAGAAGACTCCTCGAAAAGACTCAAAGGGACCTTCTCAAACTTCACTCAAATCGATAGTTGATCTCGAAGAATTCACAATTTAACTCAAAGACTTTCTTAAACTTTACTCTTGACTCTTTCTTGAATTTGAATTATGAATTCGAGGATCATGAGAAGATATATAGGATTTCTTGATGATTGAATGTAGTTTGGATAGTAAAAATTACTAAGAGAGCGAAGACATGTTTTGAAAGATCGAATATGGAACGAAGAACAGAGGCGGAAAATACATGACGTCCCTGGCGCACCGCGCCAGCCCTCAGTTGACTGAGGCTGGTCTGGGGCGCACTGCAGGCACAGGGTGCCAGTTCCTCAGGCGAAATAGGGGCGCGCCTCCCCAGCCACGTTCCGGACGAATTCGATGAACTTTCTTCAATTTTTCCAGCCCTACCTCATCTAAACTCGAATGATTTCCTCCAAACACTTTTGGATCCTTAAACCCAACCTAATTACAGTGAATTCTACACCAAAAATCCACCAAGAACAACACTCATTCGCAACTCTCACCTCAAGAACTCAACAAGAACTTCATTATAAAAAACGAAGCACAAACTTCAAGAACTTAACAAGATTATCAATATACTCAATCTCATGGATGAAATTCGTAAAAGAAACTTATGATTGATGTGTGGGTGAACAAACCCAACACTACGGAAGCTTACATACCTCAAAGAACTAGGTTCTTGGCGAAATCTTGAATTTCTTGAACGAACCCTTGAAACTTCCCTCTTTTCTCCTCTTTTCTCTTCTTGAACTGTCTTCTAAAACCCTAAGCATAATTAGAATTTGTAAAACTGAAACAAATCATTTTACACCCCTAAATATTACTAAAAATCATCTTAAGCTGATGAGGTAAGGAAAAGACCAAAATACCCCTCATATTTTTGGGTAACTTTTCTTAATTGGACAGTCAGACTTCAAACGGTCATATCTCCCTCGTACGAGCTCGAAAATTAGCAAACTCAGTGGCGTTGAAAAGAGGATTCCAAGACCTTTCATTTGATATCTTATGGGTCTCCTAACTCATCATGTGTTGAAAGTTATGGTCATTTTAAGACCTAGAAATGACTTAAAGGAATTCTCTTTAGTTCTTATTGAAACTCAAGATTCTACATCTACCGACCTTAAAGCTTAAGAAAATTTTAAATTCCTTCGTGAAATCTTACTCTCAACGAAGAATGGCTCGAGTCTTAGCTCACAAGTTTTCCGAGGTGTTACAATACTATTTTGAATAGTTTGAGCTTTGAGAAGTTTAGAGACTTTTGAATTTAATTTTGTTTTAAAGCTTAAATATGTTTGAGTTAGTCTTCCGCTAAGTATTCAAGTCTGCCAAGGGTTTGCTTGGGGAGCTTGAATCTGCTTGAGTTAGTCTTCCGCTAATTAGTCAATCGTGCTAAGGGTTCACTTGGGGATCAACAATGGTTCTCGAGTGCTGTCCACGTCCAAGACGTAGGCTCGAGGCGTGACATGTATTTTAGCTAGTTTTGCCTTGTTTATAAGGTTGCTTGTTGAGTACCATATTAGTTGGTACTCACTCCTTGCTTCTACACTTGTGTAGGTTCCGTGCCTGCATCCGTGTGATTTCTCTCCTTTTTGTTACATATGAGGCTTTTTGAGGATACGTTGAGAGGTAGTTGTTTGTCATCCCAGCAGACTCTCTTCTTCCTTTATGTTTATGCTTTGTTCTACTTGAGATACAAATACATCGAGACTTGTAATTACCTTTAATATTCCACACTTATACATTAGTGGCTTGTAAACGTGACAATTAGATTTTGGGGTTATTTTAGAATGAATAAATTTTTCGTTCTTATGTTATTCATGTTTTACTTTCACATTTCTTTCATTATTGTTGGGTTGAGGCTGACTTGTCTTGGTGAGAATAGATGAGTGTCATCGCGTTCATTTTTGAATCGTGACAAAATTGAAGATGGGGATAAGAATTTTACCTTTGACGAGTGGGACAAAGAAAGAAAAAGGAGAAAGATGTGGCGGCAGTGGGAGGAGTTTTACAGTAAGAAGGAAAAGGAATAGGTACAATTAAGATAGGGAGGTTAAAAAGTGTCAATTTAAGAGACATGATCTTTGAATTTTTTAAGCAAATAAAATGCAAAAAACAAAAAATAGAATAAAGAGGGTTCTGCTTTCTTAGGGCACCACATAGGTGGGCTAAAGATTCTCTTATTTATATATATATATATATATGTATATATATATATTGTCACGCCCCGATCCTACACCCTGGGCGGGACTGGCACTCGAGAACCATTGCTGGCCCCAAGTGAACCCTTGACCTGGCTTACTTCTCAGCGGAAGACTTACTCATGATAAAAATACTTTAAAAACTAAACTGAAATCTGAATAGATAACTTAGAATGTATAATTAAACATTCACTAGTCAAAAATGGCACTCAAGTCTCAAACATCAAAACATAAATGGAAAGACTCAAGAACTAACATCAACTAACGTTCTATGAAGTCTCTAACAAATGAGATGGACGTCGGAACATGACCCACAACATCCTAATGAACTTAAATGATAAAGTAATGAAAAATGGGATTCTCCGAAAGCAAGGAGGCTCACCAACAACTCTGAATGCTCAACTGGATCAACGAAGCACTGGATGTTGATTCTGGTTACATGTATCTGCATCATAACAACGATGCAGGCCAAATGGCGTCAGTACATTGAATGTACGAGCATGCGAGGGGAATACTAAAACAAGACATAAGCTTGGAAGGAATAAAGAACATACCTGGGCTCAACTCAACTCAACTTAACTCATTTCAATATAAAGTAATAATATGAATGCAGTATAGAGAAAAACTTTTTAAAACATGCATAACAACTCTATGTATTTAGAAATACAATAGTAACTCCGTATGTATGCAAAGATACAATATAAACTCTGAAATGTATATAAAATACAATTTACTTCTGTGTATATAAGAATACAAAATACTTATGTGGGAGTTTCTCTAATCGACAACCATCACTTAAGAGTTATTGTGATGATACAACGTTTTGCCTCACGCTGCCAAGGCCGTCTTATACCTTGCCGAGGGTATAGAACCTGAATACTTAGTGGATCCACTAGTGTATGATAAAAAGCACTAAGGAATCATCTAAAAAGTATGACCCTTTTCTACCCATGATGGCTACATGGTTTATGGGGGCTGGGAGTTGTCTGAACTCTCCCTCATATCGGTGCTCAATACTACTCCCAAAATATAATACTAGCTCTTATGTTTAAAAACATAACTTCTTTCTGTGGTTTGAGATAATTGCTCAAAACTTAGCTCAAAGGATCCCTTGAAAATCAAAGTTTCCTCTCTTGCTTAATTGTGAAAGCATCTACTCTTTACTGAAAAACTAGCTCAAAGGCTCTATTGGAAATCAAAGTTTCCTTTCTTGCTTAAATGTGAAAACATTTACTCTTTGAAAATACATAGTCCCAATATACTCTTTTAAAGAAATGAACTTCAATCTTTACTCTTTACTCAACTCAAAACTCATGTCTTAAAACAAAGTTAAAACATTTGTAAAAAACTTTTGGAAAACTCTATGAACTTCTCTTGACTTGACACTTAACTTTCCTTGAATTGAATTATGGATTCAAGGCTCATAATCTCATGTTATGGATGATTTCATGTTGTTTAGACGTACCTTAGAGTGTAGAAATCAACTAGAAAACATAGGTACGTTTCAAGGGAACTCGTACGGATAGACGTGGGAAAGGGTAGAAGACCTGGAGTCCCTGGTGCTCTGAGTGGCGCGGGGCGCCAAAGGTAAAACTTCAGAACTGGGGATGGGGCGCTCTGGCTGGCGTGGCCCCCACCCCTTTTCCCAGAATTCTCTATTTTTTCTTGCTCGTTTTTTCAACTCTAAACCCTCTAGATTCAATTGGTTCTTTCTCCAAACACTTAGATTCGACTACATAACCAAAATATGCAAGAATCTACTCAAAATGACATCTAATTTCATGAATTTAAATCAAGAACTTCAGCAATCAAGAACCCAATAGAAACTTCAAACAAATTCATCAAGAACTCAATTTCTATACTTTCAAGAACATAATTTCGCTGAATAAAATCATGATTGGCGTGTGGGTGAACTAACCCAATGCTATGTGATCTCACATACATCGTAGGGATCAATCCTTGGCGAAATCTTCAAGCAAATCTTCAAGAACTCGACTATTCTAAGCTTCTTCTACTCTTTTCTCCTCTTCTTTTCTCTTCTCTCAAAACCCTAACTTATTTTTGTGAAGCGTAAACTGAATCCTATCAGTTGAGACCCCAACTTAATTACCAAAAATGAATTTAATTAATTGGGTAGTGAAAAGACCATAATACCCTTCTAAAATCCGGTTTTGACTTTCCTTATCTAGACAGCCCAACTTTAATTGGGTGTATCTCTCTCATACGAACTCGAAATTGAGTAAAATCGGTGGCGTTGGAAAGATAATTCAAAGATATTTCCTACGGTATCTTGTAGCACACCTAACTCATCCTGAGATAGGACTTATAGTTTTTTGAAGTTGACCCAAAACTCATACTTAGCTTAACTTTGTCAAACTTTCCAAATTTGATTATTTCCAAAAACAATTTCTTTCTAATTCTAAGTCTTTCTAGTAGCGGGGTGTTACATATATATATATAGTGAGAAACTCTTAACTTCAAAGTTGGATTACGATTTTTCCATTATAGTACATGAAAATATTATTTTACACATCAAACTAAATATAAAACAATAATATTTTAATATATTATCTTTCAAAAAATAATAAATTTAAATGACTTAATGAAGCCTATCCAAATTCTTGGTGATAAATTTAAATGACTTAATGAAGCTTATTCAAATTCTTGGGTGTTATTTCCATCTTCCCTAATATCATACGTTGCAATAGTTTTTTCAGCTTTCAACCATTATTATAAAAATGGAAAAGGTTCAAAAATACCCCTGAACTATGCGAAATAGACCACTTATACCCTCCATTATATTTTGGAATAAAAAATACTCCTGCCGTTATCACAAGAGACCACAAATACCCTCAAGAGTTAACTATCCAAATTTGTAGTTGCGTGGTAAGCCACAGCCCACATGGGACTAATCCCTCCACCTAAGTGTTGCCAACTTGAATTCACTACAGAAGAATTAGACCTTTAGCGGCGATACAAGTCGCCACAAAATCCCAAAATTATTGCCACTAAAGTTTATGAGTGATTTTTAGTGGTGACTAAGGCTGCAACAACCATTCCCTACTATAACATATTTTTTCAACAAAAAAATATGATAATTAATTTTCTGTTGCAACCTAATTTTTTAAAATAAATAACATGCACTATCACTATTAAAAACATCCAATATTATTACGAAAATCATCAAAATTACTTCTCGGTTCAAATCTCCTACTACATAATGCATCATTGTGCATTTTATGCATTTACATATGAAATAAAAATAAAACATATAGTGTCTTCAAACTCCTTCTTGATCGATATCATCTGTGATTTTTTAAAAACAATGAAGAAATAAAACACAAAATTAGAATTTAATGTTAAAATCAGTTAAAAACTTTAGTGACAATATAATTGGTTTATTTCTTCTTCTTTCTGTTATAAGATTGTTAATTGTTTTTTCACTATAATTGCGAGATATGAAAAAAGAGTACTAATATCTAATTTTCGTTGGATATTTAGGCCTTATTTGTTTCCATTAAGATTAAGAGGTCTGAATCTGAATACACATTTGAATATTAAGATTTGCATTAAGATCTAAGTGTCTAGATCTGAATACACATCTGAATATTAAGATGTGGTCTTTAAATCTGAACTCTGAATAATTAAGATTATTTGTTTTCAATATCTGAATGTGCATATGAAATCAAACATTATATTAATAAAATGTTATAAAAATTTCATTTCAACAAAAAATATTACTTTTTGATTAAAAAAACATCATAATCATCCAACATAACATAAAATAAAATCACGAATAAAAAATATTTTACAGGCACAATATAATATCAAACAGTTCAATAAGTATGATAGTTACTAGTTGAAAAATAATAAATGATATATCACATTATTATCGCCTAACATATATTTTAGCTAATTAGAAAAGAACCACTTTCACATATAGCAAACATAAAAATCATATTTGTATGTTATAGCTATAGTTTGCATAATTGCGCTCCATAGCAAATTTTTGTTTGCTATGGAGCTTTTGATTTGTATAATTCGCCAGATACATCCAATTTTATACAAATTGTTCAGTTTTGTATAAATTCATTTATACATTGTAATTTTTATAATAAGATCTGTATTTGTATAATTATAAGTGCATAGGACGAAAATATATGTATTTGTATTTGTATATACACTTTTCTCTCGCTTTATACAAATACAAACGCATTTTATACATTTAATAAAATAAACTATGGCTATAGCATTTAATTTGAATTAATAGTTTGTTATTTCGTACAATTTTCCCATTAGAAAAACTAAAGAATTCCTATATATTTTTCCAATAACCTTAATCCAATTCTCTAACTTGTGAACCTCTAACATCATTCATGCTTTTTTTTTGTAGATGTGACTCTTCCCATAACACATGTATTGTATAATGATTCTTTCCATCCAAGTCCATCTAATTTTTCCATATATTCTTCAAATGTGGGTGCAATATTTTTTCAATCAATAACTCTAAAGCAATAATCATCTTCTCATCAATTTCTGTCACGCCCCGAGCCTACACCCTGGACGTGGCCGGCACTCGAAGACCATTGCTGGCCCCCAAGTGAACCCTTGGCCTGGCTTTCTTAACTCAACGGAAACCTAACTCAACAGCATAACTTAATGCAATGTAAGGTCATAAAACAACCAACTGATAAAATCTGCCAAAAGGCAACTCGAGTCTCAAAGTAGAATATTTACATATATACATGCATGAGAGACTCAAAACTAACTGACTGACTGTCTAACTGTCTATGAAGCCTCTATAATACTGAGATGGATGTTGGGACAGACCCCGCAACATCCTAATAAAACAAAACTAAGAGAACAAAACAACCGAGTCCTCCGGAATGCAAAGAGGCTCACACTGACTCTGGAGTGCTCAGCTGGATCAACGGCGTGCTGGATGCTGATCCTGGGTACCTGCGTCAGCATCATAATAAGATGCAGGTCAACTGGCATCAGTACATGGAATGTACGAGTATGTGAGCTGGACCGCTAACAACAACTTAAGCTTGAAAGGAATACAAGAGAACACTTACCTTGGCTCTGTTCAACTCATGAATAACTGAACTCAATATATAA
>JAJONZ010007646.1:0-27858 GCA_029582445.1 Solanum paucissectum
TTAAAGTGACTTAAAAAATTGTTGAATAGTGAAGAAGAAGAAAAGAAAGTATGGAAGGTTGGAATAATGGTGAACAAGGAAGATGAAAGAGAGGGGTGGGGTATGCATTTATAAATTAATGGGAAAATTAATCAATTGATATAATTAATTTTCAAAAGTGTTTAAGAAAAAATAGTGAAGAAGTAAAAAAGAAATTAAAATTATGACATGGTGCCTACATGGTTATGATGTGGCGCTTACGTGGCTAAGATGTGGCGGGTGAGAGTGGTGTTATAGTCTCAGGGTGGAAAAAAAATCACTTCAAAGATGTTAAGGGGGGTATTTAAACGTCCGTGTTGTTTAAGTACTAAAGTAAGTTTTCGTGCCAAGTTCAGATTTTTTTTTATGTATTTTCCCAATTAATTATATGAAAGATCTATCACTAGCTTCTATCTGAAAACTTCTAGATACATGGTATCTATACTAGTCAGTCTTTTTATATGTGTCCAGAGATAATATATTTGTTGACTATATTTACTTTCTTTTAGCAATTAATTATGCCTTGACTTCCACTAATAATCATTAGTGTGTATATTATAATTTATATGTATATATATTAAAGGAAAAATAATTACACGGCACGACAAATATAGTCCCTATATATTTGCGATATACACAGTGAGAACCTAAATTTATTAGGAAATGCACCTAATACGCTTGTCTCAAGTTTAAAATATAAGTGTATCTCATTAAATAGAGTGACATACAAGTAATTTTTTGCGATGGTTGAAATGGTTTTTAGTAATGATATAAGTATATTTCATAAAATATGTGTTATACGGTGAAAACAAAGTGACATGCATCATGCATAAATACAATGTATTTTGCTTACGTGCGAATATAGTGTATCCCGCTATAATTTGAATCAAATTATTGCTATGTTTCGTAAATATATAAATTATGACTATGTTTCGTAATCAGAGCTGAAACTATATATAGGTATCTATAGAAAAAAATTTAAAGGAAAAATTATTAAATATTTGATTAGGAATTCAATTATAATTATAGTATTTACTTAAGTTCATTCTATAAACTTTAAATTATGAATTATTATAGTCATATCTTACTTTACTCTCTTATACATGAATTATTGTTGGCACTAGGCAGAAAGTCAGATCGATGTAGTACAACTTTTTTTTAAGGAACAACATGTACTATGGTACATTGAACATGATAACAATAGTTCTGTAAAAGCTGGAGGTCAACAAATAAAATATCATAGTGCACCAAAGTCTATCTAATGTGGTGAATGGAGAAATTAAATGGACAATCATATATAGTCGCTATATAACAATCATCCTCATGAATATAATAATATTTTATTATAATAGTCATGATGTTTTCTATGGAAATGATTTTTCATGTTATGTTATACTATATATTTTTTATAACAATATTTCGTTATAATAATTAAAAATATATTGAAACAACCAATTCTATAAAAAGATTTAACTGTATAGCACGATACTGAATAAAAAGTAAAAGAAAAAGAAGAAGTGCAACTCAACTCGATCTCTTTTACTTGGGTCCCTTGTGCTTCTTAAAATGGCTTTCATTTCCAAATAATCTTATCTTTCGTACCTTGATAAATTCCATCATATAATTGTTGTACATCAATACAAATACCTTCAAATGAATTTCACATCATGTACTTTATCTTCACACTTGTCCCTATTAATTACCCTATACCCTAGCATGTAGCAAGTTGCAATATCAATGTCCTACATATGCATTACGATATGATAGAAGATTTTTTTTTTCTATTTTTGTTCGCGAGGTCTGAAAGACAACTAATGATCTCAACAATTTCGTTAAAAATGTTTAAGTACGTTCAAGATATAATATGATTTTACGACAACCTTTAAAGCTATAGCTAATGTAAGATGTAGGATTTTCACTAAAGAATTCAAAGTGTTTGAAATTAGAACTTGCAACGCCAAGATTAATTTTGACCTGACATGATAACATTTCACGTCAGAAATAATATATAATAAATATTTTTTATTGTCAAAGATAAACTTCTCCTTAAAAGCATTGCTATAATAATGTGCACAACAATATGGAGTCTTTTCTGAAAAAGGAAAAAAAATAATCTTATCTTTCGTACCCCAATTCCATCATATAATTGTTGTGCAAGTTATCTCAATTCCCATGGTACACACTTGTCCCTAAAACCTAGCAAGTTGATATATCAAGAACCTGTAAATTGTGTGCATTACATATATGATATAAGGTCCTTTTATTCTCCCACTACTTAAAGTAATATTTGACTTCTATGGATAAATAATATGATTTTTCGATAAAGAATATTCAACTAATCACTCTTCAAATGCGGTAATTTTGCCTCCCAAGAAATAGCTCACTTCTGATGTTTCGAATTTGAATGACAAACTCTTGAATAGGGGCAAAGCTAATGAATTAGTTACAGATTTTGCTGAATTCGATAACTTTAGTTAAAACTCTGAATTTATAGTAAGAAATTTATTAAATATATAAATTATTAATTCAATAACTTAAATGAATTAGAATTTGAACCCATAAACTTTAAATTCTGACTCTGTGCTTGATATTGAAAAGGTTATAAGTGCTCAACCCTTTGTATGTTACTCCCTTAGATTCCTTTTAAGTGTCTTTCTAACCTTTTAAAAATAAACTAAAATAAGTGACATTTAAAAAAATAATCAAGAATACACTATTAAATTCTTCTTTTTCCAACTTACCTTGTTGTGTGAACAACTTTCTAAAAGGTCTTTCAAATAGTCTTTACATATTCAAGTAGGAGATTATATATTTTCTCAAGACAAAGAGAAATGGTATAATGTAGTGTACTCAAATGACCCCTTTAATTAATATAATTAACTAAACTTTTTAATAGGTGTGTCACACCATAAAAAGGCACTTAAATACTCCCAACATGATATCACAAATAATAATAAACATTTTTTTATTTGTATACAAGATAGAATCTTTTTAGTGTTTAGTCCCATCAATATTGAAGAGGGGAAGCAATTGCATGTTCAAATTTGTTGCAATTTGTGGCTGAGGGCATAAAACATAAAGTATTTTTCTTGTGGACAAGTGTAATTTAGAGGTGCAACCAAGTGTTCCCAATATGACTAGAAAAGCATAAATTGGATATTCTCCTCGTGCAATTATTAAAGCTTTTTTTTTTTTTTGATAATTTTAACTTAATCCTAATTAATTAACACTTTAATTCACTCCACCAAAAAGTTCCATTAATAATTTAGCATGTACATAGAAGTGGAAAAGGGTTGAAAAGTTTATTATTATTTTAATTTAGACCCAACATATCATGATATCTCATGTCATTCATTATGCAAAAAAAAAAAAAGTTTCTATGCCGTCGTTATAATGTTCATTTACATTTGTTTAATAAAATAAAGTATATATACTTTCATCACTTTTGCAATTATTTTATAATTTCCCCATTTGCTTCTCCTACTTTTCTTTTAGGAAGTCTCAAAATAGTATCAATTTCATTTTTAAATAAAAAGATTGTCATACATTTTTAAATACTACAAAAATATTATATTTTTAAAAGGTAAATCTATAAAGTGTTGAAATATTTGCTTTAATTATTTTATATTTAAGTTTAAATTGTGTAGGTCAAGAACTTTAAGTTCATTGAATTTTTTAGCACGAGGAAACATATTACACTCCAATTCAATTATATCTCTTACTTTCACTTTTTAGTTGGTTCAAAAGGAAAAGATCCTTAATGATGCTCCCTTGTGTGTTTAAAACTATATTTAAAAAAAAAACATTTCCCAATTCAAGAAAAAAATCCTCGCTCTTAATAAAAGGAACCTAAGGAATAACGAGTTCTCTCTTATCTCGTCAGGTCAGTATGTCTTTCACTAATTGGTCTTGACCACATATTTCCATGAATGAGTTCAGTATATGATTCATATTTTAAGCCAGCTCAATACCATAATACCATGAGATTCGGAAGACCTCTTTACATTCTTTAATTTCATGTCTACTCTAACCAAATAGAATGGTGGTGGGGGTGTGAATCCTTAGATATTTTAGAATAAAAAATTTATGAAAAAATATTTTATAAAATAATGTCAATTTGTTTGAATTAGAAAAAATGTTGGGAAAGACTCATTCAAAGTCAGCTAATACATTGGGTAAAACCCAACATGTGTGGGTCAAATACCTACCAATAAATTATGGGGCCCAAGACACTTAACCGACAAACAGAAGACCTGTCTATAAAAGCCCCTTTAGGCCCACCAAAAGATGGCAAGTTTCATTTTCATGCTATTTATAACTCTTTATAACTTTGTATATTCATCGTCAATTTAATTAAAGAGTCATCATTTTGTCACCATGCATTTATTTGTTTGTATTTTTATTTTTATTTTTTTGAATGAGTTATATTCCATTATAGTCCAACCCTCTTGGCATTGGCAAATGGCAATACCAACAACTTGCACAAAATTGTTTTGAAATTTGCAACCTTCAACTTACTTTCCACTCCAAAAAAATCAATTCTATATAAGAATTTTGTCTATTATAAGTCAACTTCAAAATGAATCTGTTAGGTAAAAAGAATGGTGTGACATGTGGCGCGCTAATGCGATTTGATGTATTTAGTGCCTCCTCAAATAGTTTGAAAATGAATGTGCGATACGACAGAAAACCTTATTTATTAATAAAAAATTAGCTCAAGTCGCGAAACAATACCCTTTAAATGAGTTGGGGAAGGGGTGGTGGTTTTGTATAGTAACAACTAAGGTTGTGAATCGGTCGTCTATATATGTCTCAATAGTGTTTGGCTCCCTATCTAATTTTTGGGCAAATTCTACCAACATACCATCAATTATTTTTTTGAAGATTCTTGTTGAATCTTTCCACCTAAGTTATATAGATTTGCAAGTGATTATACAAGAGAAAATCAAAGTCTTAATGAGATTATTAGTTGCTGCAAGGCTCACGTGGTAGCTAAAGACTATAATCAACAATAGGATATAAACTATGTTGAAACATTTGGCATCAAGAATGATTAGGTGTGTTTTGTTTGATAAGGAAAAGAAACTTACGATTGACACTCAAAGGCTTGAGGAACAACCAAAAAAAATTTAGGTTAAAACTAGATTTATGCGAACTCGTCTATCAGAATATAACGTGAAGCTAACTACAATAGATCGAAAGATTATTAAAGATAATTGATCACATTTTAAGGCTCGAGGAACGATTCAAAAAATTAAGTTAACACTAGATACATGCTAACTCACCAATAAAAATATAACGTGAGGCTGATTACAACAGATCGAGAGGTTATAAAATTTTCGAATTTTAAGAGAGTGGGCTAAGGTACCTATGAAATAGGAATAAGTAGGAAATCCAAATGTCAAGTTGTGATAATATGGGGGTGTCCACGTAAGACACTTTCTATTCTAGAACATGTCATGACGTGGCCAACTTGATATGCTCCTTTCTTTTTGGGAATTGCCGTCTGTTAGTTTTCTTTTTCTTTATATAGAAATATTCTACCATAACAATCATTTTGCTTCCAATTATTTTCATTTCATTTCACAGTTTCTTTTAGTCTTTTCACCAAAATAATAATTAATAATAATAAAGAAGAAAAGAAAAAGAAAAAAGTGACTAATTTATTACTCGTGGCTTGCATGTAGAGGGCCAGCTATGTGTTTCTCTCCAATAAGATTATTCATTTAACCTAATTAGTAATTATTGTTTTTAGTCTTTAAAAATTAAAACTACGTGCTTTTAAGAAACTTCTTTCAACCATTGTATACGATTTGCCTTTCCACTTAGACTCTTATGACCAAATCCTAATTCTAGAAAAATTAGGAGTTAGACATAAGATATTTTATATGTTTTATATTTTACTAGTGATGGATCAAATTTATCAAAAGATGCAACACTGAAACAAACGTTTTTCCCATCACGAATTGATTGAAAGTTTGTGTTATATATAAAACATGTTGCTTATTTCGCAGTGAATCATATTTCGTAGTGAATCAACTCAATAGGAAAATACATGATGGAAAATAAATTCTCACTGAAATACATACTGAGAAGTTTACTAATTTTTTCGTGTGAAAATTATTACTATTTCTTTTCTCTCATATTTAATCAAAATTTTGTCGGAATAGCTACGGACCATTTTCCAGTGAAAAAATTCAATGGGAAAATAGTGACTTTTTTTTTTTTAGTGTTGAGAGTATTGAGTTTCATCCAGAAAAGATAAATACAAGATTTAAATCTAACAAAAAGAGTTTGTTAAATATTTGATGAAAATCAAAAGTATTAACTTTTTACTAGTTTAAAGGACTAAATTTGTTCAAAGCATACTTTACGAATTATTTTAAACTTACCTCCAAACATAAGGGACCATTTTTTTTCATTTTAAACTAGTGGAAGAGTGCCACCAGAAAGGGATATAACGTCGATGCTAGTATGGGGAAGGGGGTTATGTATTCCAACTCTAATCAATAGCCCATTTCATGCATTTCTTTTCCTTTTTTAATTGATCATAACATCTTTTTCATCATTTTTTAAAGTGTCATGTTTGAAGTTGAGCTCCGCCGCGCCAAAGCGTATCACATCTAAAGTTTGGAGAAAGATCAAATGTAGATCCTAAGAAGAAGAAGAAGAAGATGACATGGCAATAATAGTGGGAGATTTAGTCTGAAGTATGTTAAAATTGGCTAAATTTTAAATAACTTTTTTTATGTACGATATCTTTTAAATCGCGGTGTCATAGGCAGCTACATGGTGTCATTTCTATTATATTACATTAACATACCTGACTTTGATATCATATAAAAAAAATGGACTCGTACCGAACTCAACCATCTAACGAGACAAATAATCCAATGTGAAATACTTAACACCGTCTAATTCATTGATAATGAAATGAGACTGTTTTGGATTAACATTACCTAATTTGTTTTAACAAGAAAGAATCCAATGAAAATTACTTAAGTTAATTTATGGTGATTTGGTTGAATAATTGATCATCAATCAATATCACATGAGAGTAATTATTATAAAGTTGTGAACAAATTTTCTTTTGATTTATCTACAAGACAAAAGGGCTATTTTTATGAATTTGTCCTTAGCCTTGTCATTATTTAACTATACCAACAAATGCTTGAATTAAGAAAAGACCCCACATTCTTGGCTCAAATATCCAATTGCCTTTCACTAGCACCCTTGATTCTTTATGCCTCCATGTGCCCTTCCTATATAATCCTCTTTAAAATGGGGCCACTTTTAAGGTGTGGGGAAATGGATTGAAGGCACTATCTCTTTTGAGTTTACTATTATTATTTTTGTGTGTGTGTAGATAAAGTTTTGTAGGGAAAAAGAATTGTCATAATTCTTTGGAGTATGGCTTTATACTGTATTCACATTGGTTTACCATAAAAGCATTATCATGTCAACTCTGGCTAAAAAAGTAATGACGTTGACCCTCTTTAATACATGAACACTGAAAATTTGGTCTTTGAATAATCAATGGGCATCTATTGTCTCAGGGTGTGTTACATATCAGAGAGAAGAGACATTTTTGAGAAAATATTTTTTATTTTTTCTACATTTATTTATAGGAAACTACTTTGTTATATTCACATAATAGAGGTAAGAATATGTACACATGCACCACCCTTTTTAGAATCCGCTTATGGGATTGTATAGGATATGTTATCGGTTTATCAAATTATTTTGAAAAATATTTTCTGTAATTAAACAAATTATTTAAAATTGAGGAATTTCTCAACCCCCGATCCTTAACCATTCCATCTCTCGACCTCGAAACATTACTTCCCACCCCATTCCACTCTCATAGTGTCACTATAAAAAATAGCTTTTAACGGCAGTAACTATGCATATTAACAAAGAGTGTTAAAGCCTTCATCGACATTAGCTATTGTCATTGAATTTATGTCGTTATAGGCTTTAGAGACATTTACAAAGAGTGTTAAGACAATAAAACTATTGTAGTTAATTAATTGCCGATAAATATCATTTTTGATGTAGTGTGTGTTGTGTTTGATTACATATAAATATTTTTGAGATAATATTTTCTTACTTACTCACCAAACACTAAAAAATAAGTAAAAAAAACATTTTCTTTCCTACCAAACACACCCAATTTAATTTTAATTTCTTGAAGCATGTAGCCTACCTTTTTGCTTTTAAAACAGCTTCATTAATGCTCTATTCTAGTAGTAATTTATTTATTATTTTAAATAAAAATATTTGTTGTTTTGGTTCAGGTTCTTTTCTTGCAGTTGGTAGTTTTTTCAGGTAAAGTCGGTTGCCTTAATTTGCACATGTATACTTTACTTATTGTCCAATATCACGACAAATAAAAAAATTATTAGGAAATCACAAGTAGCACTATTATATTTTCAAAAATCACCAAATTAAAACTAATTTTACATATCCATTTATTTTATTAAGTTAAAGATTTGTTCTGTCGATTTGTGATTAGGAGGTGTCACAACTTGTAATTAACAAAAGATTATGAAGTGATAATCAAGTTCATTCGAATCCCTTTGTAGTAGGAGCACTTTACAATATTCTTAAATTTTTGAAGTTGATTGGTGCAAGTTGAGCTTATTTTATTCTTCATTTTAAGGAAATGTAGTTTTTTTTTGGGTTGGGGGGAGGGGGTGGGATGGGGGGAGGGGTTAACTAAATATACTCTCTCCATTTCATTTTATGTGACATCGTTTGTCTTGATACGGTGTTTAAGAAAAAAAAGGGAAGATTTTTGAAATTTGTGGTCTAAAACAATTCTTAGATATTTGTGTGGTTGAAAAAATCATTCTTTAAAGTTAAATTGTTTTCTATTTATAGTAAGGTGACATTCTTTTTGGAACAGATTAAAAAGAAAAGGGTGCCACATAAAATGAGATGAAGAGAGTATAATATTTGTAATCTACTGACTCAACTTGTTCAGAGTTGTCTCGCGTAGAGTGGTCCATACAAGTATATGTACAATATGTCCTACGAGTTGATTGAGCCTGATAATTTTATTTCAAACACGATATCTATATTTTAGAAGTCTACTGAACGTTTACAAATATCAAATATTGAAACTGTTAACTCAATTAATGAGTTTAGTGACATTTGAAATCTATAAAAGTTCAAATCTTGAATCTATCTGTATTTTTTATTAGTGAATTTTATCATTTTTAAGATTCGAATATGAGACGTGTGAAAGATGAATTGAGATAATGTGAGCAGGTGGAGAGAGATGGTAATTGATAATGAGGATGCACGTGGAGAACATGCCTCTGCAACATGTAAAGAGGATGGGAAGATCTACATTAAGAGAAGCACAACTTGCTCTTTGTCATATTGCCAATGATCATCTAATTAAATTTCCAAATTAAAAAAAAAGCCATTTTCTTTAATTTCTTTATCACTTTGTTGTTTTCAACTCTAAGTCAAACAAAAATATCTTGGCATCCTATATACTGGAATTTTTCACCTTTTTTGCCCAATAGTCAAGTGGCATTTGAGCATCTTGTCGTGTGCATATGTCAGACAGACGGATTTAAAATTTGAAATTGATGAATTTTTATAACAATTTTAAAATAATAGTAATATATAATGATAGCAGGTTTACAACTCGAATACTTTTAGATATTTAATAGATTTCTCAGTACATATATAAGATTTGAACAAAAGTTATTAGTTTTCGTGAATTCGTACTTCAGATTTTGCATCTGCCACAATAGTTTACGATTCAACTATTAGCTAATTCCGCAGAATCTACTAATTTTTTGCCTGAATTTCATATTTGTCTTAAGAAGCTTATTTAAATTGTACAATTATTAAGAATTTAATAACTCAAAAAAGATTAAAATCTTGGAATCATATACTTCAAATTGTGATTTGAATTCTTATAAAATATTGTAAACAATCTGTAGATGTAACTTAAACTCGTAACTATATTAGTACTTCAATTAGTAATCAATCTCATAACAATTCTCTTAAGCATAGTGCAAATTCAAGATTTTAAATTTATGTGTTTCTACTTAGACATCAAATTAATATATAATAGTATAAGGTTAACACCTTTACACAAAATTATTAGGTTCTTGTAAATCCGTAAACCTTTGAAATATGTCTCTTGTAGCTGTGACTCCATGTGCACTATTTTGATCTTCTGACTTCTGGCCCCTTATCATCAATTTAGTTAAACATTCATAGAAGCATGTTCACTTATTATAAATCATGAAAATTAAATATCAAGTGGTTCATATAGCAATAAGTCGATGTCATATTTGCATTAATGTCGTGCCATATTTGCATCTTTCAAAAACATTTAGGACCAGATAGCAAAATCATTAATGATAGTCCATGTCACAATTAATCCCTTAATTAAAGTAGGCGGAATGACCTGAGAGATCCTCATACTTGGCTCCGTTTGTCACCTAGACCCTTCTACTCACGACTTTGTCAACCGAACACTTAAAGTTATTAAAACACGTTATATTAAACCCCTCTGACTGTTAACCAAGCTTATGTGACGTTTATTTGCTGAATAGGATGAAATATGTGGTTACACGCGTTTAAAAGCAAGTGAAGACAAAAAATTCAATTAAAAAAAATTATATAATGAAAAGAAATAAGAAAAATCTCCTTCTTGGCTTCTTTCCCCATTCCTTTACTGTTACTCTTCTTCCTCATAAGTTACCATTGTCGTCATCATCGTTGCCCCTCACCCCTCCTCTCTCCCCCACTTCATTTATCTTTCTCCAATCTCCATCCTTTTTTTATGATACTTGTTTTTTATTTTCCTCTTCTAACACAAGAGGTTTACAGAGAAAAAAAGGGAGAAGAAACAAATAAGAGAAAACAATATTGAAATGACAAATAGATGAAAAGGTTTAGAAGAGAGAAAAAAAATGGAACTCTTGAAAAATTAAAATTTTCTTCACTTTCAATTTTGATGGATCTTTCGGCCAAAGTGGCAGGAGAGACATTTTTTCCGATGAATCTATTTTCAAAGGCTGATTTTGAAGATGAGCATGTGATTATTTTTTTAAAATAATAAAATAAAATATTTGTAATGAGAAAAATGATATGGCAATTTTTGTCTATGTGACAATTTTTATCTGATGTGGATAATGATGTGTCATCCACAGCAGTGCGATTCAGAGACACTCATGCTCAGAGGGGTTTAAAATAACGTATTTAAATAACTTTAAGTGTTCTGTTGGTAAAGTTGTGAGTAGAAGGATCTAGGTGACAAACTGAGCCAAGTTTTTCCCAGGTCATTCCGCCATTAAAGTACGGAAAATGTTGACGCCTACGGCACAATATATCATATATACGAATATTCTGTTCTAGTCTTGATATATAAAATTACGTATAATTTATTATTAATTTTAAAGGTAATTAATATCTCGTAAAATTAATCGAAATGTACACAAAGTGATCTGAAATCCACGATTCTCAATTATTATTGAGTTTAGATTGACGGCCAAAATTGTTGTTATCATAATTGAACACGTATATACATTAAGAATGTTGAGTTTAATGTATTTATTGGTCCATAAGGATCATTATCTATCAAAAATCAGCCGTTTAATTAAATGTCTTTTTAGTAAATGGTCACTACATAATATATTTTTTAATATTATACGCCTACTTTTTTTTTTGTGGGGTTTGGAGTCATTCATGACATGTAGGGGACTAATACCTGTCAATCAAATAAATCAATTATTAAATATGCAAAAAAAGATATGGCTGTTAACCTATTATTTGAAATCAATTAATTAAAATAATCATTTTAACGGTAAAATCAGTGATCTCTTCAACTCTATAAGTCCAAGCAAAAAGAATCTTCAACTGCAATCCAATCAAAATAATCAAAAGAAATTAGTTGCGGCCATAATATTTTTTTATAATATAAAGTTTTCCCCTAATACTTTTGTTTAAGAGTGCAAATCTTAATACAAAAAGATAACGTATTGATAATTATAAATTTAGATGAACCTAACCATCACTTACTTCATTCGAGAAGTTAATAGTAGTTTCTCTCTTTTTCTTTATATTTTTATTTCTTAATGTCAATTTTTTTTTTCTTTGTAATTTTTTTATAGGATATCATATATACCATCAAAATATTCTGTCTATTGTTCATTTTAGGTAGAGATTTCAGGTTGTGTTTGGTACGTATGAGAATGTTTTCTTAATTAGTGAGTTTTTCACTTACTTTTTTATTTTTGGTTAATAAAACAATTAAGTTAAAAGTATTCATATGTAATTAAATACCACGACGTTGGGTAGAATGGATTGAGGAGGCGGAATTTGGTGGTGGCAAGCATGGGTTATTGAGTGGATAGGTAGAAGACAATAAATTTGGAATATCACTTAAGAAATTTGTTTTTCCTACTTTCATTAGTAAAGTCAGTTTCATCATTTTAAAAAAATATTTTAAAGAAAAAATATTAATCAAAACACACTCTTAGGCACGATTTTCACAAAAGTGCATCGGTTTTATATGTTATGTAGATTCGGTGCGAGAATATCTTTTTAGTAGACATAACGTTCATTGACCACTCTTCATTTCTGCCTATGAAAAATAATCATTTTCAGAGATAGACGAATTCAACTTTTTAAGATTCTTAGTATTGAATTTCATATATTTTTTACGATACTTTTTATTACAATTATAATCAATTTAATAAAAATTTATATTTCACGTCCAAAGTAATAAATCCAATTGGATATGTACCTATAATAATATATCTGCCCTGCTCATCTTTATTGTGTTTAAAATTCACTGGTCAAACTCCATATGACCATCATGAAAGTTTCACAATAACTTTTTTTTTCAATTACTATTGTTAGAAAATGGCAATTTTTAAATTTTACCCAATATATTTTATAATCATCTAAATTTGAATTTTTTTATAAGTAGATCCAAAAAGGTAGATGTGGGTGCAGTTTGACCTACTGTATGATTTTATTCTTCTCGTGGGAATTAATTAAATTAAATTAAATTAAATTATATGAACCACTTCTTGAAATTCATTTCAATCTTATTGGATAGGCAGCACTAATTAATTAACAAAATTTCTTACTAATGGAACATTTTTCAGGTGTACTAAACTAGAAAATTCCTACACCAAAGGGGGTGACATTGTTTAATAGAAGAAGGGATAAGAGACTTAATTAAACTATTAAGAAGATAAACTTAAGACCACCATTAATTGCCATTAATCACCATGCACCTTCATCCATTTTCATTTCAACTTTTTCTCAAGATATTATTATTATTTTCATTTCCTAATTTGTCTTTTTGGTTGTATGTAGCAATTACTTAATTTATTAAACTTGTGATCGAACTTCACTCCTTTTGGATCTTGCTTCTATTCTTTTTCATTTCTTGTTTTTTAGGGAGAAGGAAAAAAAACCGCAAAACATAATAACTTATCTCGAAGGTAAATCATACCTATCGAGGTAAAATGATAAAAACTAATTATACTATATCTTCACTTTTATTTGATATTCTGAGTCAGAAATATTGATAGTTTTGATTGTTTTTGTCATAGGATATTCGATTTTCTGAATCATTTATATCTCTCATATTTAAACTAAGTGCTCAATTATATATGATTGAGATGCATGAGCTTACCTCATATATTCACTTTTCAATAACCTAAAAGCTTAATTTAACTTGCTAAACTTCCCACTTGACAATATACAAGTGAAAAAGTATATTTTTTTTTTCAAGATGCCCATCTTCTACATGATGTCAAGCATTTACATGGACATAAATTATCCTCCAACACAATGAAGTGAAGTAAGTACATTTTTTTTTAATAACACACAAAAAGCTTACATCATTCATTTGGGATATAACAATAAAAATGAAATGATCTATCTTGCCTTTATTTCTATAAATAGTAAAATGTAGACATTTTTGAATCAAAAAAGGGTGAAGATTTGTAACATACATTGTACACACACCTTAATAAAAATTATATGAATTAAAAAACATTGTTATTGGTGAATGTGAGAGTCCACCCAAAGTATTAAAAATGGATGAAAAAAGAAGAAAAAAGAAATGATAGGGGGGCTAATTGGGTAGAAGAGAAACGTGTGGGACATATATTGATAGGGACATAGATTTAGGTTAAGTGGAGAAATTAAACCCGCCACGTGGTTAAGAAGTGACCCTTGTTAATTGGGTCGAACGCGGGTTTATAAGCCGAGTGGGAATGGACCAATTAGAACGCACCTAAATATAACACATTTCACTTTAACCGAAAGTAGCCTTTGCTTGGCCCATTTAGGGAAACTTGGTCTAACACTCTTTAACTTTCAACCCCCACCCCGACTCGAGTCGAAAAATTTATTCGCACTCAATATTAACATTAGATATATATATATATATATAAAATACATGATCAGATATCTGAATAACAATCGTATTTCATTATAACAATCAAGTTTATTTTAATAGACATTACTGAAAAATTACTATTTTGCCATTGAAAAATTTGAATGAGAAATGTTCAATGGCAATTTCTATAAATATTTTGATTGAATCAGTGAGAAAAGAAAAAAAAATAGTTTTTTCATTCAGAAAAGTTAGAAAGCTTTCCAGTATTTTCCAATGAGCTGGTTCGGGAAATGGATGGGAAAATCATGTTTTACGATATGAATATTTCATTGATACGCGATAAGAAAAAGTTTTTGTTTTTAGTAGTGCAATTTTTATGTTATGACGTATTATATGTCTTTTGTAATAACATTTTACTAGAACAATAAGTTTTTCTTTTTTTGGCACGACTTTCGTGTTTATGTCATATTATGTGCTTCTATAATATCAATTTTTGCTAATATCAATAAAAAAAATATTAAGATAAATGAGGTTGTTATGGAGAAGTTCGATTGTTATATATTTTCACACTAAATCTATCACTTATTTATAGGTAAAAATAAGATATAGGTGTTATATATTTTTACTTTATTTGTGAGTTTTATAATTAAACGCAAATATCTCTATCTACTTTTTTATTATAGTTTGATGTAAATATTCGATATAAATGATATTTCGTTAACCAAAAAGAATAGGAAATTTTGCTTTATTTGTGATTTTTATAACTAAGTTATCCTGTTTAATGTAAACATTGATTACAAATGATATTTCGTCATTAAGTTCTAAAAGGAAAAAGAATAAACACAATATAACTTTTGTCTAATTTATATCCAAATCAAACTTAACTACCTTAGTAGTGCTTTTTCCATTTTCCGAAACTCTTATCTTTTTTCTCATAATTTTATCGGAATCTGATGAGCTCTAGATTCATGCATTCTAAAATTTGTGGGATATCGCTCTCAATAACGTTTTTTTTATTTTCAGAAACTTGTATCCGAAACATCTAATTAATAACTAGAAGAATCTCAAACATCTCACCATAATAACCGATATTGGTCAACTTTTCTTTTCACATCAAATGTTTATCTTTGACCACGAAGTTTGTTCACGAAAATAATAATGTATGCCTTTATCTTTTTCTTTTCCTTCTATTTGTTAATCTTTCGGTGTTAAATTTCTTTGATACTCCCTATTTTAGCATAAACTTTTGACTTATTTGAAAAGACTTCTAACTTTTTGCAGCTCTCTAGCATATAATTATGGATTAGATATACTTACATTAAACTAAATATTTAAACTATAAACTCTTATCATATTCAATATAATTTCTTTTAATTTCTTCTTTCTTTTAGTGTTGAAACTTGAGAGTTGGAGAACAAGAATATTCCTCTATTCAACTTTTGGTTTTGAGGAAAATTAATATTATTATTGTATATACAAAATAGATCTAAATAAAAACTAGAAAATTCACAAAAAAGGATCAAATATTTAAAAAAAATTCAAACAACAAATATGATGTAAGAGAAACATGTACATGTCTCAAAGAAAATTCAGTAATCAATAGGTTATATACTTCACACACTTACTATAGTAATATCGTTAATACAAATGAGCTTGACAAGTCCTTTCTATGTATTAGTGGTGGAGATACTCTTTTATAAACGAGTATAATTAAACATCCTTGATTGTTCTATTGATAAAATTCATATATATATGAAACTTCATTTTCTAAGGGAGAGTGTACTAAAGTTTTTGCTTTAAAATAATACAATGTAGACATTAATTTAGAATAAAAGTTTTAAATTTTGCAACGTTTAATTAAACCCTAAACTCAAAAATATATACAGATTGATTTGTAATAATAAGCCGATTTCACTCGCAAAATCTTGAATACAGAATTAAATATAATTTTCAAATTTCTTACTATTGATTTGTAGGAAAGAAGAAAATAAAAGCAAACGTTTACAACATAAGATCATACTCCCTCAATCTCACTAGTTCATATTGAGTGGATTGTTTTCAATAGTTCAAAATAATTCAATTTTTTTAAAGGTATGGAGAATTATTGAAACTTTTTTTACCCTACTTCTTTATGGAGTTTTTAACTATTTTAAATTTACTACGAGAATAATTTGAAAATAATAAGAAGGATAATAATGAAAAATAACCTTTAATTCATGTCCTTAAATACCTTTTTTTAAGTAATGTGTCATACCCCAAATCCCCAACAATTCACTTAATATGAATTAAAGGAAGTACTAATTTGGATAGATCCTCTTTCACCCCATCAATTTTTTTACTCTTTTCAGTATGAGTTGTCATGAATTGATTGAGACTCATCCATCCTTAATTAAAACTCTCAGTTTAAACTTTGAATATGAAAAAGAAAACTCTATTCAAAACGCCACCTTCAGAAATGAATAATTCACTCCAACCCAAATAAACATAGAGAGTTAGGTAGTATTGTCAAAAAAAATTCATAACAAAAAATGTAGGGACTCCCACCCCCTCTCCCCACACCCACATGGGTCATTTGTTGTATTAGTAGTAATGTAGTAGTACTAGTAGAGTTTAATCCTCCAAATTTGCATTTTTCACATATCCAACACGTGGTCTTCTCTTACATGTTAGAAGTGGACCATAATTCCACACTCTCCCCCACTCTATATATACAAATCCCCCCCTTCTCTCTTCTATAAACCAAATCAACTCACCTCAAAAGGAAAACATAACTCTTCTCATTTCCCACCTCTTTTCTCTCTACAAAATTTCTCAACATTTTCCCCTCTCTCACAACATCAAATTGTACTACTACTACTACACAAAAACATCAAAAATAGGTAGCTATGGCCACTACTACTTCACATGCTACAAATACATGGATTAAGCCTAAATTGTCAATGCCATCATCAAAAGAGTTTGGTTTTGCATCAAACTCTATTTCTCTACTCAAAAATCAACATAATAGACAAAGTCTCAATATTAATTCCTCTCTTCAAGCTCCACCTATTCTTCATTTTCCTAAACAATCTTCAAATTATCAAACACCAAAAACTAGTACAATTTCACACCCAAAACAAGAAAACAGCAACTCTTCTTCTTCTTCTATTTCTAAGTGGAATTTAGTGCAGAAAGCAGCAGCAATGGCTTTAGATGCTGTAGAAAGTGCTTTAACAAAACACGAACTCGAACACCCTTTGCCGAAAACAGCCGACCCACGAGTCCAGATTTCTGGGAATTTTGCTCCGGTACCGGAAAACCCAGTCTGTCAATCTCTTCCGGTCACCGGAAAAATACCCAAATGTGTTCAAGGCGTTTACATTCGAAACGGAGCTAACCCTCTTTTCGAACCAACCGCCGGACACCATTTCTTCGACGGCGACGGTATGGTTCACGCCGTTCAATTCAAAAATGGGTCAGCTAGTTACGCTTGCCGGTTCACTGAAACAGAGAGGCTTGTTCAAGAAAAAGCTTTGGGTCGCCCTGTTTTCCCTAAAGCCATTGGTGAATTACATGGTCACTCTGGAATTGCAAGGCTTATGCTGTTTTACGCTCGTGGGCTCTTCGGACTTGTTGATCACAGTAGAGGAACTGGAGTTGCAAACGCCGGTTTAGTCTATTTCAATAACCGATTACTTGCTATGTCTGAAGATGATTTGCCTTACCATGTAAAGGTAACACCCACCGGCGATCTTAAAACAGAGGGTCGATTTGATTTCGACGGCCAGCTAAAATCCACCATGATAGCTCACCCAAAGCTCGACCCAGTTTCCGGGGAGTTATTTGCTCTTAGCTACGATGTGATTCAGAAGCCATACCTCAAGTATTTCAGATTTTCAAAAAATGGGGAAAAATCAAATGATGTTGAAATCCCAGTTGAAGACCCAACAATGATGCATGATTTCGCAATAACTGAGAAATTCGTCATCATTCCTGATCAACAAGTCATTTTCAAGATGTCTGAAATGATCCGTGGAGGTTCACCGGTGGTTTACGACAAGAACAAAGTTTCCCGATTTGGGATTCTGGATAAGTACGCGAAAGATGGGTCTGATTTGAAATGGGTTGAAGTTCCTGATTGTTTCTGTTTCCATCTCTGGAATGCTTGGGAAGAACCAGAAACAGATGAAATCGTTGTAATTGGTTCATGTATGACACCACCAGACTCCATTTTCAATGAATGTGATGAAGGACTAAAGAGTGTTTTATCCGAAATTCGTCTCAATTTGAAAACAGGGAAATCAACAAGAAAAGCTATAATCGAAAACCCGGATGAACAAGTGAATTTAGAAGCTGGAATGGTGAACAGAAACAAACTTGGAAGGAAAACACAGTATGCTTATTTGGCTATTGCTGAACCATGGCCAAAAGTTTCTGGTTTTGCAAAAGTAGACCTGTTTACAGGTGAAGTTGAGAAATTCATTTATGGTGACAACAAATATGGTGGGGAGCCTCTATTTTTACCAAGAGACCCAAACAGCAAGGAGGAAGACGATGGTTATATTTTAGCTTTCGTTCATGATGAGAAAGAATGGAAATCAGAGCTGCAAATTGTTAATGCAATGACTTTAAAGTTAGAGGCAACAGTGAAACTTCCATCAAGAGTTCCTTATGGTTTTCATGGAACTTTCATAAATGCGAATGATTTGGCAAATCAGGCATGATTGTGGCAATTACTGAGGAGATTTACCAGAGGGATGGTTTAGAATATACGTCCCCGGAATATCCTCTTTAATGGAGTTCGTTTCTTTGATTATTTTTACTTTTTTTTTTTGTTTATAGTGTGAGAGATTTTCAGAGGACCAGTTAGTAGCTTGGATGTAGTTAGAAAATTGGAGCTCAGCTGGTTTTTCTGGTTATTCTTTCACATTTGATTGTGCATGAGAGAGTATATATACCTTATTATAGGAATACTATACAATGTTCCTGTAACTCTCTGTTTTCTTGTATATGAAAATCATGGCTTATACTATTTCCACCCTTTCTCTTTCTTTCTTTGAGTTTCTTTAGTTTTAAATTTGGTGTTCACCATTGATGTTTGACACTCAGACTAATCATTGTTTGTGTTTCTTTGATTTCTAATCTGGTGTTCGATACTCATGTTGGTAGTCAACTAATGATTGTTTGTGGTTTTTTTATTTCTAATGTGGTGTTCAATACTGATATTGACACTCGATTGATCTTTATTTGTGTGTTCTTGGGTTCTAATATGGTATTTAATAGTGTTGGCTCTTGATTGATTTTTTTTTTTAATTTGGCGTTCAATATTAGTGTTGACACTCAATTAATCTTTGTTTGTGTCTTCTTCATTTCTAATTTAGTGTTGGAACTTGACTAATCATTATTTGTGTTTTCTTGATTTTTAATTTGGTGGTCAATATTAATGTTGGCACTCGACTAATCTTTCTTTGAGTTTCTTTAGTTTTAAATTTGGAGTTCACAATTGATGTTTGACACTGAGACTAATCATTGTTTGTGTTTCTTTGATTTTTAATCTGGTGTTTGATACCCGTGCTGATAGTTAACTAATTGTTATTTGTTGGTTTTTTTTATCTCTAATGTGGTGTTCAATACTGATATTGGTACTCGACTGATCTTTATTTGTGTCTTCTTGGGTTCTAATATGGTATTTAATAATGGTGTTGACTCTTGACTGATTTTTATTTTTAATTTGCCGTTCAATATTAGTGTTAACACTCAATTAATTTTTATTTGTGTTTTCTTGATTTCTAATTTAGTGTTGGAACTCGACTAATTATTATTTGTGTTTTCTTGATTTTTAATTTGGGGGTCAATATTAATGTTGGCACTAGACTAATCTTTGTTTGTGTTTATTAGCGCTCAAATAATTTTGTTTGTGTTTCTTTGATTTTTAATCTAGTGTTCAATACTAGTATTGATACTCGACTAATATTTGTTTGTGTTTCTTTGGTTTCTAATATGGTGTTCAATACTAGTGTTGGCACTCGACTAATTTTTGTTTATATTTCTTTGATTTTTAATCTGGTGTTCAATATTATTTCTTTGATTTTTAATCTGATGTTCATTATTAGTGTTGACACTCTACTAATTTTTGTTTATATCTCTTTAATTTTTAATCTGATGTTCAATATTAGTGTTGACACTCTACTAATTTTTGTTTGTGTCTTATTAATTTCTAATTTGGTATTCACTACTGGTGTGGTACTCGACTAATCTTTTGTATGTATTTTTTGGCTTTTAATCTAGTGTTTAGTATTGGTGTTGACACTCGACTAATCTTTCTTTGTGTTTTCTTGATTTCTAATCTGGTGTTCAGTGCTGATGTCAACACTTGACTAATCTGGATTGACATGGCAAAACTTTTCTTTCAAAAGTAAAGTGTCATCTATCAAAAAATAATAATATTTCAGATTTAAATTCGAGACTTCTAATTAAAAAAAAATCAAAATACTGCTAGTTCTTTATATGTTACCACTCTAAAATAACATATATATTTTTTCGGGGAATAAAGAAAGGAAAAAAAATGAAACAATCTTTGTTTAAATAATTTCTACTCTATTTCGACAGAATCAATAGTTTTGCTTGTATTTATTTGAGAATTGTATTGGATAGATATAAATCGTTTATCAAAAAATCAATAATTAATTTTATTTTTTTTGTAATTTAAAATATTAAATCTAGGTGATCTAATACTTGCGCAAAAGTTCTTCTATACTAGATGAAAAGTGATACACGTAGAAAAAGGTGAGAGTTGGTCATTTTTTATTATTATATGCTGACATGAAAGTCTATTTTTCAAACATCTAAAGATATGAGTTCATATTTGTATTTATATTAAGAAATTTAAAAATATTTATAAGTTATGTGAACCTAGTAATTACTTTACTTTAACTTGAAATTATCACAGAAAAAACAAAAATTCATATACTTCAAAACCTGATTTAGCCTCTCGAGATAGCTAGCCACAATTTAAGTGAAAGAAGAAAGAGATATAAACATGTAACACACAACTTAGATAAGAAGTTCCACGTCAACAAAAACAAGAGACATTTGGTATATAAATAAGTAAACCTTACACACTAGTATTTTAACGTTTCGCAAGTCAAGAATCAGAACTGACAATATTACTAATAGGGAAAGTTATTATAGATGATGTCAGAGCCGTAATATAAGAGAGTTGTTAGATATATAAGTAAACAGACATTACATAATAATAACAACACATTTTAAGGTTTTATGAGTTTTATACACAAAATAAATAATATCACAGACGAACTGATCCGTTACAAAACTATATGTTATATTGCATCAATCACTCAGATAAAAATCTGCAGATAATTAGAAGATAATCAGTTATCCCTAATTGGCGAAAGACGTTTATGTCATTATCTTCCTAATTTTCATGCAAATTGTAATATGTTAATTGTGGCACTCTCTCATTGGTAGCTTTTGCAAATATTCTTTTAGAAACTTAGCCAATCAAAACGTGCAACATAGCAGTACACCTTTTGGGACTAGAAATTATATTGATTTGTTTCATCTTCTATATTATACATCTTATATTAGAAATTCACTGATACTGCTAATTTGAGCACGCATTGCATAAAACAAATTTCTGAAAAAAAATCTAATATTATTTCACGATACAATTCGCGACAATATAATGAAAGTAAAAGGATCCATATTGATAGTGATAAAATGTCCTCAATAATTGAATTTTTTGCTAAGTAGAGTCGCACTAAAATGAAAAAGGCTTTGCGCTAAGAAAATTTTAATTTCTCAGACTCGAAATTAAAACCTTTGATTTTGAATAGCCTCACATAATTATGTTACTTTTGTTCCAAAGAATATATAGTCTTGGGGATTCTTGTAAACTTTAACATGTCCTACAAGAACACAAGATATTTTACCTTTTTCCTATTTTAATTAGAGTAATATATACTCATAAGCAATCTATTTGATTATAATGGACATGATCAAGAATTGACAAATACTATTTTGAAGACAAACAACAGAAGATTATGACCTACTATATTTAGTGAGATTTTATAAATGAAATTTGAAAAGAATAAGATATACACATATCATATTTCTACATTTGTAGAAGTAAAGTTAAGATATAAATAAAAAAGTACTGACATCAAACAGTAAAGATAATCAACGTACACGAAATATATTAGTAATAATAAGATTGAAAGATAATAGATAATCTATAGTTTATTATATAAAATTCTCAATCATGTTGGAGTAGGATAGATATTTTAGATTTAGACCGCAGCAATTGTGATTTGGTATACGTGAGCTCTTTTCATTGGTTGAGGGGAATTTTTATGAACTTTTTGTCCAATAAAGGTTTTTAATTGGTTTGTGAGTCAAATCATTTTTAGTTTTAAAAAATTCTATCTTAGCTCCAATTATTTATGGTCAATGTTTCCCATTTTTAATTGTTCCATTTTTTATATCATCCATGTGGTTATACAAGTAACTATCTGCTATAGTTTTAAACAATAATATTGAAGTGATCTTGTTTATGAATCTTTAAAGAAACTCAAGAGAAGATTTGCTTTATAGGAGTTATATATATAATAACAATAGCGATAACGTAGCCATAATTCCACAAATAAAGTCAAAAGGATAGGAGAACTATATGCAAAGTTACAAATATTACCTCTATTTTCGTGTTGTAGAAAGTATATATACTTCCTCCGTCTCATTTTATATGTCACATTTTTACTTTGCACTTGCATTAAGAAATGATGTAACTTTACTCTTCTACCCTTATTTAATGTTTCTTAAATCAACTTTATTAATAAATGACAAGATTAATTAACTATTCTATCAAGGGTATAATAGGCAAAATGTGGTAATTTATGCATAAATTTTATAAAATGACAAGTATTGTGGTCCAACTATTTATAGAAAGGGATGACATATAAAATGGGACGGAGGAAGTAGTAGTGAAGCCGGCCACCCTTAGCTAATTTATTGGAAAATTACACTTTTTGTTACGTAAAAATTTTAGTCTTTATTTATATACTATGTCGGCTCTCCTTATATTTGTCGTGTGTCTACTTTTTTCTATTTTGATACTCCTCAGTAAAAAAAATTGACTTATCGACAGATAAAGATATTGTTTTCGATAAGTTTGCTTCTTGTTATGAGTGAACAACTATGATAAAAATTGAATAAAAAAAAGTGTTTGACGGTAGAAATAATAGTGATAACCAAAGTAAATTTGTTTTAATAAGAAAAAAAAAAGAAAAAAAAGGACCACTCATGAGATTATTATTGTTGAAGATGAAAGGTGCGGTATACAATTAAAGAAGTTAGGTACTAATCCTTGGCCATTATAATCCAAATAGGATTAAATTTGAATTAATTAGATTTATTTGTTCATGCCAAGTCATTGATTGAGTAAATTACGGCATAAAGATATAAAAGTATAATAAATAATCATTTCTTTGGTCCTCGTAGATCATCAACCACTACCAATAAATAATTTAAATTAAAGTTTTTACGTATGTGTGCGGATCGTGAAGTATAAAAATGTGAATGCGTACTTGAAAAGACGGGTACGTATAAATAATCGTGCATGTTTTTGGGGAATTAAAAAAAGAAAAAGAAATAAGGAGCAAGAAACTTAATAAGATATTTCAGATTCAAATTTTTGATAATGAAAAAGCCTTATAAAAATGTTGTTTTAAAAAATGACTCTATAATATGTGAATTTAATTTAGTCAAATCACAATGTAAGTACTGAACTCGAGTGGCAAAAAAAAAAATAGTATACTTTGAAGATGGAAAATGAACTCTACCCAATTTTTAGCTTCATTACAATACTTATTTTTTCTTTTAGAAAGATTAAAGTTATGTACGCTCATATTATGTGTATACCATCGAAGGTTATAACACAATGTATGTGAATTTTTCACACTTAATCATATGTCTTAAATTTAATTTTGAGAAAGAAAAGTGTACGTAATACTTTTTTATTTAATAAATCTTACATGATACAAATTCATTTAAAATCGAACCCAAATCGATCAATCGAATAGAGAAAAAACTATTGGGTTATCGGTAATGGATTTGATTATTTTTTCTTTTTTACTATTGGGTTATCGGTTCTTAACGGTTTGAGTTTTTTTTAAATGGGTTAACCGATAACCCGATAGTAAATTAATAAATTATATTTATACCATTTGGTATATAAAGTCTTTGACTTAGAGTTTAGTTTCATACTTTTATTTCTGATTGTCTCAAATGCTCGGTTATTCTAACAATGTGTCAGTATTTGCTTTTGAGCAAGATGTAATATGTCATTTCACATGCATGGTTCATTTGATTGGTCACATTGTTTCTAAAGGATTTTCAATATTTTTTTTGTGTGTCAATTCTTAACGGTTAAATTGATAACCGAACCAATAACAATAGTAACCGATAAGCCAATATCTTAATAGTTTTACAACAATTTAGCATAACTAATAACCTATAAGTTAAATCAATAAACTTCAAAATCAAATTGAATTGATCGATAGAAAGCCCTAGTTGAGATAAGATAGATTATCATTTTGATGATCAACTAATCAATTAATGGCTCCTATAGATATTTATTGTACTTGTATTATAAGTAATTCGATTGGACAAATATTTTTACGCCGTCAATTTTTATTTGTCCACAAATATATTATAGCATCTTTAATTTGTTTTGTAAGTCTTCATGCAACTTGGTCAAATAGTCATTTGTATATTTTCTATACTCCTTTAATTATTTTTCTCCACATAATAACACCACTATTGAAAATGAAATGCTTTCTTTTGATAATCACAAAACATATCTTCTTGAATATTCTCAAATGTTAAAAACATTTTCTTTTAAATTCACACCATCTGTTTTAATTTTCAAATCAAGAAAATTTAATGAGTTATTTTTTGTGAAAACGAAAGATATATACTCCCTCTGTCCCAATTTATATGACACCTTTTATGTTTTGAGAGTCAAACAGTTTAAGTTTGACTGCAAATTTGCGCATGAAATCTTTAATTTTTTTGAAATGAAATTTATATATTTGTAAACTACGTAAAAAGTACTATGAGTCACAATAATTGATAATTCAAAATGTTTAAAAGATCTATGAAAAATTTACGGTCAAAGATAGAATTGTTTGACTCTTGAAATCCAAAAGGTGACATATAAAATGGGACGGATGGAGTAGTAATTAAGTAAAATTTAAATATACGTCGCTTTGTCGTTAAAGGTTGAACTCAACAGTTTTAATTCAGATTTTCTATTTGTTTTAAAATATTAATTGAATATGTATAAATTATGGCATAATTTAAAAACTATTAACTTAAAAGAATTAGAATCTCAAACCATGCAATATTTGTATTATAATTTTATACCATAATTTTGATATGATTTTACACGAAATTCAAATAGGATTCTAACACATGGATTATCAATCCTCGAATAGAATGCCTAAGAGAAAAACTATAATCCTTGATTTCTTTTTCACTATTTGATTATAAAATAAGGATATATAAAGTCATAAATAAAATTTTGATCGACGTAAAAACAGAAATTCCATTTTCAATGCAATAAAACAAACATTCCTCAAAAATATCTTTGTACTCAATAATGTATTGACAATTAATTATAATATTATTTGAATTATAATCCTAATTTTATTTTATTTACGAATATTCAAACGATCACTCGATATTCACTAAACTTTGAGTTAGAGAAGAGTTGTTAGAAAAGACAAAGTCACATGTGTGTCTCTTTCCATTTTCTACTTGATTATGGGCAATTGCAAGTCCCTCTCGTAAATAAAGATCGTGGCAGAATGATAAAGCGTCTTCTAATATTTAATCAATCTCGAATATAAATTTTATAAATAAATATTTTTGTTAGAAAACTTTTTTCTTAAATGAGTTTTACACTGTGTAAATTTAAATTTGAATTAGTTGAAATTTCAATGCGACATTATACTGAACACAGAATAAAAAATCTAGAAAAATAAAACAAAAACAAAATTGAAGTCCCTTTCTTCTATGGAGAATTTACGATTATTCCATAACTTAAAAAAAGCAGCCATTATTTATCTGCCACATATACTATGTTTGAAAAAATAAATAAAACAAAACAATAATTGAAACTTGAAAGTAACGAAAGCATGCAAAATGGCGGCGCCTAATATAAATTATTATAATGTGAATAATGTTATTTAAAAAGAAGCAATTATTTGGTGGAAATATTTTCCTAAATTAAACAATTTTTCTTTTTCTCCATCAGCGTATTTTAATTTGTAACCATATAAACTCATGGAAATTCTTGTAAACTGAGTTAACATATTACGTATAAAACACTAATTACAAAAAGTTAGGTTTTAGCCAGCAGAGTTGTTTTATTCTTATCATAATCTTGATTTCAATCTAGATGATTAGTGAATTATGTGAAAATCGTGAATTAATTAAACCTTTTTTCGAAGTAGATATTAACCTAACTTTGAAGAATTTGTTTGAAAGATTTTTGAAAGACTATATTAATCAAAGATATGACAAGTCATACAATGAGAAATCTAAGATGAAGAAAAGACTAATTAACACCTTTTTTATTGAGCCACAAAGATCTCAACGTACTTGTGCAAGACGTGGCGATCTTTGTATATGTATGAGCGATGTTTAGTCTTAATTTGAATAGTACTGTTACTATAAAAGAAACGAAAATTTTGTAACCTCAAATTTGTCTCTTGAAAAAGCATAGTACGATGAAAGTTGTAACTTGTGTTTGGAGGAGGGGGGGGGAGGATATTGTCTATTGTTGGTCTCTAGGGTAGAATCAGTCGATAGACCTGAGCAGAGGCGGATCCAGGATATAGAGTCTGTGGGTGTCAAATGGACTTATCGATTAAATTAACAATTAAAAATATAAGGGAAAAGAGTCAAAAATGCTATTAAACTATACGAAAGGAACAAAAATGCCCTCCATTTGTAGTTTGGTCTAAAAATGTCCTTCCCGTCAATACTTTGGTCCAAAATTACCCTTATGGTTATTTTGGGTAAAAAATGCTTATTTTTTCAAATAAATATTTTATTTATTTTCTTTTTAACACATTCCATTTCGAATAATATTTTTTTTAAATTAGCAAATGTTTATCTTACTTAAATTCAGCAAAAAAATAAAAAATGAAACTATTTCTTATTTTATTATAATTATATTTTATCGTTATATAAATATAAATAATGATGAATGTACTATGATCTTATATATATGACATATATTATATGTCGAAAGGGTACATGAAGTATTCTATTTTAATTGATAAGATAAGATTAAGAAGAAAAATAATATTTCCTACATTTTTATTTTTTAAAGTGATTTTAAAGAAAACAAGAACATGGTTCTTTTATAATAACTTAATTAAGAA
>JAJONZ010007647.1:0-24178 GCA_029582445.1 Solanum paucissectum
GTTTTGATAGTTTTTAAAACTTATGGGTATAAATCATATTTTTCTAAAAAAGTGAAATATATTTCCCAAATACTATGACCAAACACATGGTGAAATTTCATCCAAATAATATTTGTCAAGAATATTTAGAAATCTATGGCCAAACGCTAGCTTAATGTGCATAGCATTATGGTAAAATATGTACATTATTTATTATTTTGTAGAAGACGTGCAGAGTTTCATTATGAACAAGTAAAAATTAGATTTGATTGTACCATAGTACCATTAATAAATACAAGTTAGTTGCATTGGATGCTTTTCTCTTTTAATTGTTAGAATAATTAGTCATGAGATTTAGTAAGTGGTTATGCTAGACGATATAATCAGTTTTATAAGATCAAAGTTACTTTAAAATAAATAAATTAACATCTTGTTTAATGGAGTAAAAGTATATTTGCATAGAACTTAATTTTGGTTATCTTTGCCTAATATAATTTAGCCAAGTAACAATCTCTTTTTTAATCATTCCATAAACTCAACCAACAAATCATAAACGTGACATGCATTTTTATTATTAGTCATAATCAGTTAACATATCATTATTTTTATCCTTCAATTAATCATGATATGCATATGCTAATATTTAATTATTTTCCTAAATTTAAGAGTTAAGACCAAGATTACTTAATAGTATTCTATTAAAATTAACCTTTCATTTTTCGGAAGGTAATTTATTTGGTTGAAGATTTTAATCGCCGCATATAATGCTACTAGCTTAGACAAGTCAACTTTATGTTGTAAAAAAATGCATTTTTTTTCAATTTTTATTCCATGTCTAAGTCAAGTAGTACCTATCCTAAAATTGTAGTGTGTGTTTTGGTAACTTCGAAGGCTTCCAATTATGAAGTGACGTAGAGACTAAGGAGTGCAAGAAGAAAAATAAAAAAAAACAAAACAACAATGAGAACTCCAAGTAATTCCATTCAAATAGGGAGATTTTGTTAGGAGCAATATCTCTAAATGAGCCATGTAGTGTGTGCTATAGATTTAGTTAAAATATTAATGTAGGCTTTGAATATTGAGTAAAAAAATTTTAAAAAAAATTATATAGTTTGCCATATGTTCAATATTATTGAGATTATTAGATATGACATGATGCGAATGAAAATTGCATATTAGAGTAGAAAGTTAATAGGGTTATAATTTTTTCTTGCTTTGCGAAAGTTTAGACTTTATTTATGCTTGTCTAGTATTAGTCGTACCATTGTAGTTTTTGCCTTATTAGTTATTATTTCTTTCTTATAAACTTAACACTGCTTTTCTTATTAACTGTAATGATGTTTTCTTCTTCCTTTATTAAGGTTTGATGCACTTGAATCGGATTTGTTTTAGAAAAGTCTCCACATTCACGAAGTAGTGGTAAGATTTGTGTACACTCAACTCTTTTCAGATCTTACTTAGTGGAATTTCATTGACTATGTTGTTGTTGCGTATAATATGTCATATGCTCAATGAAGTTTTTTTTTAAAAACAATCTATCGAATGTTAACAATTAAATAAAAAATAATAGTGTAATGTTGATTGAAATGAGTTGGGAATTTTTATAGAATAACGGAGTATAAAGTTTTAAGTAGTGTTGTGTTTATCAAGTTAAACAAAGAAAATGAAAATTATTTAGTTTGAGTGGTCCTCCAAAGATCCAAAGTAAATTAATGAAGTCAAATATTTTTTTATGTTTTTGCTATTTGAAGAATAATAAGGAGAGAGAAAATTCCAAATGCAGTTTTTTTTACAAATTAATGCAAAGAAAATGAATTTTCAGATTTAGATTACAGTAGGATAAAGAACAACAAAATTAATAAAGTTATATGTATGACAAAAATAAAGTATGAATGAAGTCAAATTGAAAAATGAAGTATTAACTCCTCAGTTAATTGTGACATGTAGGGCAACAAGTAATTTGGGTTGAGGTAATCTAAACAGATTTACAGAATTAGATTACAATAAACTTTTATTTTAAGACATTAATGTAACAATACTCAATCAAATTGGAAAAAATCGAAACAAACTATCGAAATTTTACAACTAATATGGAAAATAATATTATAATGTTGATTAAAATAAGCTGGAAATTTATACAATAAGAGGAATACATATATATAAATTTAAGTAGTGTTGTGTTTATTAAGTTAAAACAAAGAAAGGAGAATCATTTAATTAGAGTGGTTTCCAAAGTAAATTAAAGAAGCTTGATTTAATAAACATACATTTATTTCTTTTTGCAAAATAAATAAAGAATAAGAATATTCAATTGCATATTTTTGACAAAGACTAACACAAATATCATAATTATCAAATTTATATCACAAGGGGATTCCAAAGAATAACAAAATTAATGAAGTTTTATATGAAAAAATAAGGGGTCGTTTGGTAGAGTGTATTAGCAAAAATAATATATGGATTAATTATATGTATTAGTAATTCCTTGTTTGGTGCATTTTTTCATGCTATGTATAACTAATATTGTGTATTGAGGAATGTATTACTAATACCATGGATTTCTAGGTATTAGTAATGCAAATGATTTAATACATGCATTATTATGGCTAAAGACCCAATTACCCCTCAAAAGTTCTTTTACATCTTTTCCACCATAATTGTGAAAGATATTTTTGTAAATAAATATTTTTATATAATGCATATTATTTTTAATACACCAAACCAAACAATGCATTGAATTAATCTATGCATAACTAATACAAGTATAACTAATACATGCATTGCTAATACTTGCATTACTAATACTCTCTGTTGGATATTATTTTTATACACTCTACCAAACGAACCCTAATTGAAAAAGGAAGTACTAACTCCCCGATTAATTGTAATTGTAACATGTACTACATCAATTAATTTAGATTGAGTCAATCTAAATAGACTTAAAGCTGAGAATGTCGATGCATTCGTCAATAATATTTAGCTATAGCTCATTCAGTTCACTAGTGATGGTGCATTCATTCAACATGACAAATACATATAAAAATCATTTATCTAATTTATATGCATCGATTTTTTAGTGTTGATCTGTCCAACGAAGATGTTTTTTTTTATAAATAAAATAAAGTCTCCTTACTTAATCTATCAATAATAAATTAATACATCGACAAAGACTAATTAATGGGACAACCACAATATATCTACTAATCATTCATTTTGATGCCATAAATAAACTTCAAACAAACACACATTAAGAATCTAATGAATCAATATTCAAAATACAAGAATTACACGATCTATTATTAGTTTAAACAATGCTATATGATACTTGTGCAATAATTCAGTTGAGCTTACTAGTGATTTTGACCAATTTAAACTTAGACCTACATAATTTTGAATTATATTATAATTAGCGTTAAAATAAATATCTCTGATTTGCATTCGTCTCACCGTCACTAATCAATTGGAGGTTTGTGCTTTGAGTTATTTCTGATAATATATGCGACAATACTTAAATCTATTTTTGTGATATATGTTGTTAGTTTTGTGCATGTTTTTTTATTACTCGTACAATCTCAATTTGTAAACATAAATAATGGTAAATCATTATTAGTTTCAAATATTTTCTTCAGGGGGTAAGAATCAAATTGTCTGATAAAACTACTTTTTTTATTCATGAATTTTGAAGGGGAGTATAAAAGAAAAATTGAACAATTAATATGGAATAGAGTGAATATTAATTTATATATTTAATGGTAAAACATATTTAATTTTTTTTTTGTTTGCAAATTGTATACCTTAAATATTTATTATTTTCCTTATATATCTAAAATTGTCCTTCCTTTTATATTAAAACATCTCGTTATTGAGTTGATCAAATATTTATTACTATCAATTACTCTTTAAAAATAGAATTTAGTTATTGTCCAAAAATTTAGCCATGATAAGAAATAAAATAAATTTTCTTATAATATTATTTTGTTGCAAAAAAAAATGAAGACTTAGTTGTGATATGTAAAGATATCTTGACGATATTTGAACAAAATATTCAAAGACAAGTAATTTTGAATACAAGCTAGATTCTTGGCATTATCAAAAATTATAAATCATTCTAAAGACAACATCTAAATTATGACTGGCAAGTGCAGAAATTAATATGTACCATCTACAATTTTATATTACAAATACATAAATATATGTAATCATAATACACATATATATTTATATATAATCAATTTGATTTAAAATTTTTAATTCCTTAAAACCCAATCGATTATGTTGATTTTAAGGATTTAAAACCAAAGAAAACTAAATTAGAAAAAATGTCATTTGTTTTCTTTGGTTTGGTCTTTCAATTTTTTGTCAACATTACTATGGTCTTATTTACAGGTGTATGAAGCAATCCACATTAAACCTTTTTAGTTATGTTTTCAAGAGTGTATTTAGTGAATTTGATTTCATTTGACTGTATTTGAATTTCGTAAATACAAAATCAAATCTAAAAAAAAACGTCAAAATTAAAAAAATTGCAAAAAAATAAAAAGGAAAAGAAATTCAATTCACTTTCCTACTTTTTTATTGCCTTTACTATTTTTATTTCAACCATAAATAAAAATAAAAAATGTAATATTTTAAAAGTATATTTAATTAATCTATTTGGTTTGACTGTATTTGATTTTTCTAAATACAAAATTTAAACCCAAATAAAAAAAAAATCTTCACAAAATTGCACAAAAAGAAAAAAAGTAAAAGAAATTCAATTCACTTTCCTTTTTTTCCCTTTTTATCTTTACTATTTTCACTTCAACCATAAATAAAAAAAATGTTATATTTTAGAAGTGTATTTAGTGAATCTATTTGGTTTGACTGTATTTAATTTTCGTAAATACAAAATCTAAACCCAAATAAGAAAAGTCAAACCTCACAAAATTGCATAAAAAGAAAAAAGGTAAAAAAGAAATTCAATTCACTTTCCTACTTTTTATTTTTTTGCCTTCACAATTTTTCACTCCAACCATAAATAAATATATATATTTTAAATAATATATTTAGTGAATCCAAATGCATTAAAAATTATAAATACAAAAATCAAACCCAAATACAAAAAAGTCAAACTTCACAAAATTGCATAAAAAGAAAAAAGTAAAAAAAAATTCAATTCACTTTCCTACTTTTTCTTTTTCTTTTTCTTTTTTTTGCCTTTACTATTTTCACTTCAACCATAAATAAAAAATAAGTTATCTTTTTTTAAAAAAAAGAAAAGAATTGTGGGTTTGGGTCCACATCTTAGCTACCACAAACTACAAAGCACTACAGAACGTGACAATATGGCTAACGCAAATTATAAATAAAAAAATATTAAATAAATCAAAATAAATCTCTGGGTCCCACTTATTTTTCTGGGAAGTTCCGTGACCGTGACTGCCCTTTTTTTTCCCTCCGCTGCCCGTCCTTTAACCACCGTCCGATCTATAAATCTCAACGGTTCAGATCTTGCCGAACTAGCCACGTAGGCTCGGGCCTTAATTGTCGGAATCTAATAAAGCATTTAATTAAACAACCGCATATGGCCACGTCACTCATCCATCCAACGGTTCAGGTGGTTTCCAACTAGACAAAAGGATGATCTACACCGTTGATTTAAGTTCTAGATCTTCATTAAGAGGGACCCACCTGTCTTTTTCTAGGAAAAAAAATGGAACTGGACAGTACTAAATACTCACTTTACTTAATATTAAAAAAATGCAAGAAAAAATCATAATAATTATTGTTATTTATCATTTCTGAAATGCGAAAAATTTGCAAGTAAAACCCGAAAATTAATGAATTTGACCGGCTGGAAATGATATTTTTTGCAGTCACCTAGATTCCTTGTGATCGTCATGTTTTTTTGCTTTTACCGAGAATCACATACATTTACTACCGCCTATAGCCAGTCACCAAGCCCTCTTTGGTACGCGAAATTTTACACGTCCTACCTGACCTAATACAACGTAAGACGTAAAATATCTTGTATCACACAAATTGCAACATAAAACGCTATATCTAAGATACATGTATCTACTTATTCAAACTTAAATATTTATTTATGCACACGTAAAATTAAAAGACATAAATGTCGACAAATACTAAGCTAAAGAATGAAACATTATGTATAACATGAATTGCTACGTAAAATATCACGTAAGATAAATATATCTATTTTGTTTAAATATCAATTTATGTATTATATTATATGTTTGATTGACGGTATAAATTTATGAAGAAATTATAAAGACTTGGGAGTAAATTTTGTTTTTGTTGAATACAATCGTGAAAAGTGGCCTACACAACGGGGCAAGAAAGAATTAATTTTTTTTAAGTTTTTCTCTTGAAATACTTTGTTGTCAGAATAAAACTCCTTATATTGAGTCATACCCCCACCCAACCCACCCAACTTTATTTAAATCAGGAGCATGGAAAGCGATGACCGACACGTGTCAGTCAGTGGAACCACATGCCATGCTGGCAATGTTGAATATGAGCCGTTGGATGAGATGGTGAATGGACGGTGGAGATGAAAGAAAATGTCAAAAGTGATAGATCTTAACCTTCCACGAGGGTTTGAAGAGTGTGATATAGCCTAAAAGCTGATGAAGATAGAGAGCAGAAAAAGGAGAGAACCAAAGATAGATAGAGAGAGAGAGAACAGAGGAGAAGCAAAAAAATAAACCAAGAAAAACACACCCATTTGTAAAAAGATAACATCTTTGCAAGTATTGATTTGTGGGGTTGTTGTTTTTGTTGTTGTTTGCCGGCCGGAAAGTTAGTAGGTGAAGAAAAAAACTTCATTTCCGGTGAAACCCAACATTGATTCCGGTGAATTATGCTAGAACTCATCTGGGGTTAGTTTATTTATTTCACCGGAGAAGAAAAAAATGGATAGGAATAGAGAAGCAAGAAGAACTGGTATGGTAGCCGCCACATCTAATGGATTATCAAGACGCAGACATAGAAGTAACAGTCTTAGAGATTCCCCTGGTAAACATCGTAGATCTATAATCCTTTTCTGATTCTTTTAAAAAAATTAATCAAAACTTGATTTTTTCCTCTTTTGTTTATATGCAGATGAAGAAGGGGGTGTAGAGATACAAGAATCTGTCAGGTTAAGGGAGAGAGTGAAGAAAGATCGAGATCGGGAGAGAGACAGAGAACGAGATAGAGAAAGAGAAAGAGATAGAGAAAGGGATATTAGAGAGAGGGATATTAGAGATAGAGATAGAGATAGGTCAAGTCGGAGTAAAAGAAGAAGAGGTGATAGATTGATGATGCACAGAGGTGGTGGTGGAGAAGATGGTGGAGATGATAGTTCAGAAGAAAGTGTAAACGATGAAGAAGATGAAGATGATGAAGAGACGACGACGACGACAACAACAAACGTTGTTTCAGCTAGTACAAGATTGTTGCCGCCGCCGAATCCGGCACCGGCGACGATGGGAGGGTCGGCGATTTCAAATCATCACCATCACCATAACAACAATCATAACCACCATCATATACCGCCTCGGAAAAATTTTCCACCAAATGTTGGTGGAAAGGTGTTTAGAGCAGCACCTGTGTGGAAAACTGGTGATGAAATGATTGGTGTTTCTGTTCCAAGAAAAGCTCGTTCTGGTACTGTTTTTTTGTTCTTGTACTGTTTTTCATCTTTGTTGTTTTTTGGGGATTTTTTGATTGACCCTCTTCTTCTTTTTTTTGATGTTTTTAGCATCTACAAAGAGGTCTCATGATTGGATTTCTGGGACTGGTGGTAACAGTGGTGTTGTTACCGGAGACCAAATTCATCAGCAAGTATCAACAGCTTCGCCGGTGGGACAGAACATTCCGGCTACATCACCATCGCCGGCAGCTCCTTTATCTCCATCTTCTTCTAATGTTTCAGTCAGAAAAAAAATTGTTAGTCTCATTTTCATCAGATTTTCCATTTTCTTTGTTTTTTTATGTTATCAGAACTGATTATTTGTTTTTTCTTGATGCAGAAGCCTAATGGACAAAAGCGGCCGCCGGCAAAGTCACCTCCTAAAGCATCTTCATCTAACCCTGAAGAGCTTGAGATTGAGATTGCTGAAGTTTTGTATGGATTGATGACTCAGTCACAAGGACCTTCAAAAAAAGAAAGTGGACCAAATGATACAAGAGAAGTTAATAACAGATCCAGAGTTTCATCTCCAGCTTCTAATTCAAACTCATCAGCAACTCCTTTATCTGTTGTTGGTGAGTATAATAAAGTTCAATCTTTGCACAATTGGTATTTGGAAAACCAAAAAAAACAACCCATTTCTTGTTTTTTGTTCTGATGAGTATTGTTCTTGTTTTTGTAGCTCCAAAGAGGAAAAGACCTAGGCAAGTCTTGGAAAATCCTGGAGGATTTAGTGTAAGGAGCAGCCCCATTTCATCTTCTACAGCTAAAGTTGAGATGGATCAGACAACAATGAAGCTAGAGGTTTTTTCACCTAATTTGGAGAAGACCCCACAGTCTGCTGCTGAAAATGGTGTTTCTTTATATGATTTAAGTGGTTCTGCACAAAGTTTGCCGGCGGCAGTAGATCCGGTACCGGAGCCGATGAAGATGGAATCTGACCTCAAGAGGAGGTCTGATGAATCTGAATTTATGGAGAGTAAGGAGGAAGTGAATTCCCCAAAGAGGGAATCTTTTACTTTGGGAGTAGATAATAGTATTCGTGAGGATGTTGCTGCTGTTGCAGTTACCCAAGTGTGAGTATCTATTCAAAGTTTTGATCTTTTTCTGATTTTGGAACTTTTAATCCTTCTTGAATCTGATGATTCATGGGGTTTCTTGGAATTTCAGCAGTGGGATTGTTTCAGAAGTGGAAAACCAGAGAGAGGAGAAGTTCCAGATAGATCTTATGGTGAGGATGAAGACATGAAGATAATACCTACAAAGTCTTTTTCATCTTTTTTCTTTGTAGTTTTTCTTAATTGATCTTTCTATCCCATTTTAGGCTCCTCCTCCACAGTTAAGATCATCACCTGAAAGCGAAGTTGAGATGGATTTTGGTTCAGCAGCTGTGGATAATAATAATGAGCATGTTATATCAGAAAATATAGTTGTGAGTAGTCACTTTCTTTTCCCCCTTTCTCTGAGGATATTGAGGATGATCTCATTATTGAATTGGCTAATATTGTTTTGTTCAGGAAATGAAGCCCGATGTGAAAGAAAAGGATGATGAAAGGATTGGCAAAGCTGAGAAAGATGAAGGGGTGGTGAGTGTTGAAGCTGAGGAAAAGAAGACAAAAGCGGCTGTAGAAGAAATTAATGCTCAAAAGATAAGTGAGAGTAGTAGGGGTAGGAATATTAATCTTGATCTTGATTTGGAAAAGCCAGAAAAGGATAGTGGTGTAAGTGGCAAATTTCAACAGCACAGTCAAAAGTTGCAGCAGCAGCACCACCACCAACCACCTCCTCCTTTACAAAAAGCTACTAAAGAAGAATCAGTTCTTGAAAAAACTGGTAAGTTGATTTTCTTGAATCTGTAACGAGTTCTTCCCCTGGATTTTACTGATGGGGTGATCTTTCTTTATTCAGGTCAATCCAGCTCTTTGCCTATGCCAATGTCTATGGCTAGTTGGCCTGGTGGGCTTCCTCCCATGGGGTACGGTGGGCTTGACTTATTGTGTTTCAGTGCTCTCATTTAATTGATATTACAAGTATTAGATCCATGGTGTCTGGCGAAATAACTCACAATTCCTGTCAGCAGATACATGGCGCCTTTACAAGGAGTTGTGGCTATGGATGCAAGCACAGTTTCTTCTGCTGCTCCAATGCAGGTATTTTTCTTTGTATTTCTTTCACTTCTATGGTTGAAGTTTTAACATTCATGCTTCTACCCCTTTTTAACTCTGAAATTTTATGCAGCCTCTATTCTCTCAACCAAGGCCAAAAAGATGTGCAACACATTGTTACATTGCTAGGAACATACATTGTCTTCAGCAATTTATGAAGATGCATCCTTTCTGGCCACCTGCTGCTGGCACTGCACCCTTCTTTGGAGCCAAGACCAATCTTAATGTTATGCCATCGGCAGATCTCCATGGAAACTTAGCTGGTAGGGGAGCAAGTGGTGGGCCAGATAAGGGGCAGGGGCTTGCTATCTTCCCTAGTAATGGCGGAAAAGACAAAGTTCAACCAGCTAACATTGCAGATGCTGCTCAGAGAAAGCAGCAAATGTTACTCCAACAAGCTTTGCCGCCTGTTGCACCCAATAATCTACTGGTACATCATCTTCATACAGTTTATTTAACAACTTGATTTCTTGATTTTCCTCTATTTTTCAACTTCTTAATGAGAATGAAAAGATCCCAAGACTACGCCTTTTTTCTGATTCTTCCCCTCCATGAATTTACAGCATGGGCCTGCTTTCATCTTCCCTTTGAATCAACAACAGGCAGCAGCAGCTGCTGCTGTTCGACCAGGTCCCGTGAAGTCACCTAGCACAATGGGCCCTTCTGTCCCTTCTAACACACCTAATGCTGCTGCTGGAACTGCTTCAGCTACAGCTGGTGGAGCTGCTACTGCAATTAGCTTCAACTATCCAAATATGTCTCCTAATGATGCTCAGTATTTGGCGATCTTGCAGAATAATGCGTATGCTTTCCCGATACCAGCTGTAGGACCACCTCCGAATTATCGAGGAACTCATCCTCAGCCCATGCCATTGTTCAATGGATCTTTCTATTCTTCCCAGATGATTCATCCTTCCCAGGTTCAGCAGCATCAGCAACATCAACAGCATCAGCAACAGCAGCAACAGCAGCAGCAGCATCAACAGCAACAACAGCAGCATCAGCAACATCAACAGCAGCAGCATCAGCAACAGCAGCAGCCAGCAACATCGCAGTCCCAACAAATGCAACAAGGTCAACATAACACAAGCATGTCAAGTGGATCCTCTTCGTCCCATAAGCATTTGCAGAACCAGCAACAGAGGTCCCAAGGCAATGCTGTTAATGGTGGGAACGGTGGTGGTAATTTGCATAATTTTCCTGGGACAAAAAATCATCCATCTCAGTCCCCAGCACAGTCGTCACAGAATCAGCATATGCCTCCACAGACGCGCCATATTGAAAATGAGGTGGGTAGTGAAGATAGCCCAACTGCAGAGAGGAAAAGGTCGCATGGACCAATTAATGTGTACAATCAGAATTTTGCTATGCCCATGCATCCCTCAAACTTTGGTATGATGACTCCTCCAGCTAACTTTGGTGTTGCCTCTTCTGCTGGTGGCAGCAGTAATCATCAAACTGAGAAGAAGCCACAGCAACAGCAGCAGCAGCCAGGTCTAAAAACGAGTCTAGAGTCAGTGCCGCCTCAACCTTTTGCCATGTCGTTTGCTTCATTTAATGGAGCCACTGCTGGACCTGGCATTGACATGTCCATGGCACATAATCATGCTATTTTCCAGAGTCTCCCTGAAGCTACAAGGCAAAATTTACAGATGGCGGCCGCAGCTGCTGCTCAGGCTGTGCAGCAGAAGAAGAATTTCAGAGTATCGGAGGATGGTAAATCTGGATCTGGTGACCAGTCTGGGGCTGATGCTGAAAGAAAAGGTTTAGCAATGAAGCCTTCAGGAAATGCTGGTCAGTCTATTGCATTTTCAAGGTCCGATACATCTGATGCCTCTGGGTCTTCTGTTGCAGCCAACAGTGTCATTGATAGCTCATCAAGGTCCTTAAATCTTCCATCTGGTGCTTCATGGACTGCTCGAGCTCCAATGCCAAATGCTATGGGAGCTGTAAATATTCCTAATGCACAGTTGCAAGCTCAAATTCAGCAACAGCAGCAACAAATGCTTCAGCTTCATAAGCAGCAGCAACAACACCATCAGTTTGCAGCGGCTGTTGCTGCTCGGAGTAAGACATCAGCCTCTAGTAATGGGAATGTTTATTCGGAACACTTGACTTCATCTGCTTCTGCTGCTTCAAAATTTCCAAATGCAATGTCTGCTTTTCCTCAAAATCTTGTACAGAGTGGTAACAACAGCAGTCAAGCTCAGTCACCTCAGTGGAAGAACTCTACCAGAACATCAACATCCCAAGCTCCATCATCTTTGTCATCGACTTCTTCTCTGAAAAACCTTTCTCAGCAGCAGCAGCAGCACGTTAGATCCCAGCAAAGTCACACACAGATATCTTTTGGCACGAATCAGAGATCCACTCCTCCTCCACCAGGACAACAGCCCCCAAACAATAATCAGTCTCCCTCTTCCCCCATGATGGTTGGCTCTCCTACCACTTCTTCAATCTCAAAAGGTGCCAGTGGAAGCCCAAGACCTACAAATTCTGCAACTACAAGTAATAAAACCGGCCAGAACTCATCATTGTCAACACAGCAGGGGAAATCCTCGTCTTCAGTTCCCAACCAGAAGTCATCTCCAGCTGGTGGGAGGAATGTGCCATCAATTCTTGGAAACCCTCATAATATAGCTTCAACTTCAAGTGGTGGAACTAAGTCTCAAATGTCACAGCAGCAACAACAGCAGCATTTACATAAGAGTATGCAGCAAGCACAGCTGTTCTTCTCAAGTCCATATGTGCAAGCTCAACCTCCACATTCTACTGGTACAAGTTCTACGGGTCAAGCTACTGGTGGATATTATCTTCAGCAGAGACGGCGTCCTGACCAGCCTGGCCAACAACTGCCTGGTTCATCAGCTGCATCATCATCAAGTGGGATGTTGACTTTGTGTCCTGTTACTCTAGGTGGTGGCACCACTTCTGATCCTGCCAAAGCAATTGCAGCTGCTGCAGCTGCTAATAATATGAAAGGTGGTGTGTTGCCTTCGCAGGGCATGCTTCATGCTGCCCAATATACAACACAAGCATCAGGAAGTCAACACCAGCTTTTGCCTGCTGGTTTCTCTTATGTGCACCCTGTTCCTGCGGCGGTTCAAGTGAAGCCAGCTGAACAGAAACAACCTGCGGGTGAGTAGTCTCATGATCATCCTTTATTTACATTTCAGCTCCATTTTTCTAGGTAGACAAGTCTAGAAGTTGACGCAAAAAATTAACAATTTAGATTAAATGGGGAAGTAATTCATGAAGTGGAACATAATTCTTGACCAGGAAATGACAATTTGCATGCGTGCTGGCAGCCTGAGAAGAAATGAACACTGTACAACTTGATGGAGCAGCCAAGCAGAGGCACATCAGTGAAACTCGGAAGTTGGAATGAAGAACTCGCAGTTTTGAAAGAGGCACCATGTGGGTTTTTGACGACTGATCCTCGGAAGGAATTTGCACGGAATGCAAGTCAATCAGCATGTGGATTGATGTTGTATAACGCATTCCTGTGGTGTATAATCTGATTGCTTATAGGAGGATATCACAAATGAAAGCGCTGCTGCTCGACCGGTTGGAGTTTTGATGATCACAGGATGGTTTGCTGGAAAATTGATCAGCCAGCTCTTTCCTGCATTTTGATGGTGGTGGTTAGGTTCAGGAAAGAAAAAGGTTTTTGGTTCTTTTTTCCCCCATTTTTGTGGGGGGGTAGGGGGGGGGGGAAGCAAGCAGGTCAGTGATAAAAACTAAGAAAATAGTGAAGGTTGTATTGCCTTTCAAGTTTTTCAGTAGGAACTGTGATGCTTCAGTAATTCATTATTCTTTTCCTTCTCTTAAAAGGTGTTTCTACTGGCTTGAATTATAGCAGATCCTGGACAGTAGTATCTTTTTTGGACATATTATAAGTATATGCAAGGTGTATATGTGTATGTCTTGGCACATATATAAATGGAATTTCCCTCAAGATTTTCTTTCAAAGTTTTACATCATTCTTTACTTTATGGCTGAAAATAGTCTCTTGTCACAGAATGACACTAGTCCGTGAATGATGTTATCAGTTTTTTGTTGTTTTGGGAAAAGGGCATTATGTCATTGGCTCTCTGTTGGCTATCTCTTTTAGCAAAGATACACTCTTATGAAAGACTTAGCTACTGTTTTATTTCCTTTTTAGAGTACCCTTTTCAATCTCTCCTTGCAACATAATTTAAGAGTTTTGGTTACCATTAGGGAAAATTAGCTTATATTTGGAGTTTTTTACTCTGTTTAGTTCATATTTGTGTATAAACATCTTTTAACTCATTATTATACACTTTATATAGGGTTGATATGTATAGTGTTGTACTTTAATATTTGTAGATTGGGTTACATGGGGTAATATTAATGATGTAAGAAGTTCAAAATTAGTTGGAGTGAGCTACATGAATCAAGATTTATTAATGTTATGTACATGCCTATTTCTACATCTAGAGTTGAAACTTAGTGTAATAGACTAGTGAAAAAAGAAGAAATGAAGCATCTTAGCAACTTCTAAATAAGGGGGGCAAGTTACTTTTATCATTGGTTGGTGTGATTTCTAATTAAAAATAGTGTAAAAAGGACAAAGGTGGGCTATCTTTGAACACACATGCACACACCAAGATAGATTTTAGATTGGGATGGGTGGCTTTAAACAAGAGTTGATTTTGTTTCATTACATGTGTGTGAACTATATAGTAAAATGTAGGACCTAATCTATATAACATTTCATTTTCAATTGAGGTCCCCATTTTCTTGCATTTACTATACTCCAATTAATTCTTTCTTGCTTTTGTTTGCTTTGAATAGTCCTTGGAATCACTTTCACTATACATACTTTACCTCAAGAAAGAAGAAAAGTTAAGTTTGTTGAAAAGGTCACTTCTCTTTTGAATTCCACAACTTGGCTTTCTTTATCCTTTTCTTTTCCTCAAGTATTTTACTAAATACTTTAAACCATGAGTTCTCTTTCTTTATCCTCAATCAAATCACGAATTAAAATTCTATTTTATCTGAACAAGAGATAGTAATTGTTTATGTACACCGATATCGTAAAATATTGAGTGTGATAAAAAGTAGAGAAAATCTATAAAGTATCAAGTTTTCAACTATACACTTATTCTTTGCGAATAATTACCTCCATAAACATGATGTGGCCAAAGAATCTATATTTTGGTTTTGAAAAAAGAAGGTTTTTATAATGTTGTTTTACTATATAATATCATTATTTTAATATAATATCATTAGATGGTGGATATTTTGATAATATCTCAATGTTAGATAGTTGGATTACAATATGGATTTTGATAGATATGTATAATTTTGATATTGACAATTTTGACCTTGTATTATGGTCCCATTTTTCCAAATTGAACAGCATAGGGCCCTTGAAAGATAGCATATGTTTAATGGGTTGTTTTTTTTTTGGCTTCCAGAAGGTCACTTGTGTCCAGATATCTTTTTGCCTTGTAGGCTTGGACACTTTTTTGGGTGTCCTTTTGTGGGACCTATTAAAAAATATAATTTGCCCACAAAACTTTAAAAAATTCCACTGTGGGACCTACTATATATATATATATTTTTTTAATTTGCTCACACCTTCCCAAAACTTAAAAAGTATTTAAAAAATATTTATGGAAATCTATCACTATTTTAACCATAGGATTAGGTAGTTTGCTCTTGTTGTATACTCACACGTTTTAAGAAAAGTATTTTATGACATAAAATTAAAGTTACGTCTCACTATTATTTTTTAAATAATTTTTTCAAATTATTTCATTAAAAAATTATAAAGTAGTTAAAAAATAGAAGAAAATTCTATAGCTTTCTTGAATTTTGAATTATATAAAACGTCCAAACAATTCACTTGATTTAAGCCAAATGTTACTTATCTATATCTGATTGAATACAATCCATAGAAAATAATAATTCTAATTATTAGATATTTAAAAATATATTAATAAATGAATAGTATTTAATAATAAGTGTAAAATAGTAAATATCTTATTTTTAAAAAATTTATCAAGTAAAAATAAATATTTATATTTTTAATATAACGAACAAATAAAAGCAAACGATTCTTACGTTATCTAAATACGAACATTATAATAAGTATTCCTAAGTAGGTCAAGTGAAACATCTCATCAACATGAAAACAAGTTGTTGATAATAGAATATTTGAGAGTTTGCACCTTGAAAGATCATTGTTAATAAGCTAGTGAAAAAAATAAGCACTTCTAATTATTCCAACAAGTAGAAAGATTTTTTTTTTAAAAAAACCTATACAATATACTGTATTTAAGAATTGGAAAAGAGATTTTTTTTTCTAGTAGAAAGGAATGAGAGTAAAAATAGAAAGTGCTTTACCTTTTTTCCCCCAATTTTTTTTTGTTTTTGTTTTCTCTTTTACATTTTGTGAAAAAAAGTAACCAGCCAATTATTCTGAATTCCATTCCATTATTTTTCAAAGAACAACATAATAGTAATTATTAAACTTTTCAAAAACTAATAGTCAGATCAAGTTTTTGGAAGGTTAAAAATATTTATTACTACATTATTTTTTAAAAGAAAGTTTTTATTTTAAATAGTGTGAAATTTGGCTAAACTATTGGGAGAAAACAAATGATACTGCAAAACAATAAAAGTTATTTTTTCAGAAATTTTAAAAGTTTTTTTCTTTCAAAAAATAAATTTGAAAAATGACTTTTTAATAGTTTGATTAAATACTATTTGTTATTCAGAAATGTTTTAAATTGATTGATAAAAAATAAATTACTTCTCGTCAATAGTACTTATATGAAAAAATACTTTTAAAAAATATACTGATTTTAGAAGTTTGACTAAATAAGCTACGAGTTGTAACGTAAAAGTTAAGTAACAAATTTGTATGGACCCCATTAATATTATATTGAAAAAAAATGAATTGGCTAATGATTTTATGTCAAATTATTAAGAGGTTGAAAGGGAAATTCAAAGTCCAATCTTCTTTTGACAAAAGAATAAAACATGCTTTAAATTTGCTTTTGTTTGAAAGACAAAGGAATTAGAAAAAGATTTTGCTTGATAGAGAAAAGATTAGTTGAAAATTATAATTAAAGAAAAGAGAGAAAAAGACATAATGGTAGGTCCCTAAATACTTATATTTTCAACGGCTATGATTCATAATTCATAATATTTGTAATTGTGGTCCAACTAAAATAGGAATCAAACTAGTTGAATTAATAAAATGACTTATAATTGGATAAGAAAGAAAAAAAAAAACTAATAAATCTTATCTTGTGAATTGTGATGTATATTCATTGTCTTTTATTCCTTCAATTTTATTACGTGTCTAATTCTCCAACGTTTCTTTTACTTTTTCTTTTTTTAAATCTTTTTTTGTTTTATATGTATAGTATTTTATTTATTTATTTAAATAGTTGTTACTTTTGAATCTTTCTTTGTTCCCACTATCATCAATCTTATTTTTGGTGGAAAAACTTTTGATATCAAGAAGCTAGTTGGGAGAGGGTATAGTGGATGTACTCTTTAGACTCTGGATAATTTGTGCATTTATAGTTTTTCTCTCTTGGATATTCGATATTTGATATTTGATATTTGATATTTGATATTTGATATTTGATATTTGATATTTATATTAGGATTTGTTTCAGTATGAATTTGCAAGCTATAGAGTTTATTTATAAGAGCGATACTCTTAACACTACAACAAAAATAACATTTAGTTGCAATAAATAGACACATTAAAAAAAGAGTATTAAAGTCTTTATCGACATTAATTAAGTGTCATTAAATTCAATGTCGCTAAAGCCTTTAGGAACAGATACAAAAAGTGTTAATTGACGCACTTTGCATACTAATTATTTTCTACTTTTTTTTGTTATACTATGAATTGAAATAGTTATCATTTTAAATATTTCCACTTGGAATCCTCAATAAATTTTATGTGGAATTTTTTTTTTCACGACTTAAATCCGTAACATCGTCACATGCCTATGTTGTGCGACGGGTGCCGACACCATATTTATGAAAAAAGAAAACAATTACCTAACTTACATGCTAGTCAAGTAGATAGGGATGATATATACTATATAAATATATATATATATATATATCTAACAATAAAGTAAATGGTCCCAACCACCAACAATTTGATGTCTAAAATCTTACGTAATAAAATTGACCTCACTAATTAATGTGCAATATCCACTATTATTCTATATATTTCCCTCATCTTCTTTGTACAACACAAATGACAAAGTTATATATAAACAAATTAACTTGAAATTCCATCTACTTCAATAGCCACAACAATCAAAGGTATTTCTATATAGGTCCTTCAACTTCTACTTGTGTAATGAAATGTAGTGGCCGATGAACCACTTCTTCTTTCGTAAAAATTCAGATAAAATCGAGCTTGAATGGAACTGAATAAGATTTGGTGAACGAATACAAACCAAAATGGAAATAAGCATATATGTGGAGTATGCATTTGTTTCCATGACAATTGACAATGGTCTCTCTACTGATTCTTACACAATGCAATTATCAATTCCAAGTAAGAAAATATTTCTTCAAATTTTGGTTATACTGTGTCAATTTATATGACATACTCTGTTTAAAAAAAATTACAATATTTTTTTAATATTAGTATTTGCAAATATTGGTTTGCTCATTAGTATTTAAAATTAGGATGAAATGTTAAAATAAAATTATTTGAGAAGTATTTCTTTAAAAAAAACACAATTTTTTGGGAAGTTGAATGTTTTTCTTCTTAACAACACCTAAGTTTGATTATGATAAATACTTATTCACATCGGGTACGATTTACATCAAATTATTTAAACATGATAGTTAAGTGATGAAAATGAATGATATTTATTCATTTGCTTGGTGTAAATATTGTATGCGAATAAATTTTTACTGTTTGATTAATGTCTTTATTGCCTGTTTTTCAAATTAAACTTGTACTACATTTTGATAATATCTTATTATATTTTCTTCCTTTGTGAATGCTACAACTACCAGCTACTATCAACATTAAAGAATGTTGAAAATTCAATCTCTTAACACCTTTGTGTTGATCAATGACTTGATGTCTCCTTTTTTAATGTTAAATTAGAATATTATCAAAGTCATGTATTAGAATACTAATTATTTTTTTCCTTTGACCCTTTCAATCTTTATTTTGTTTTCAACTTTACTATACATTGATTGCTTGTTTAATTTCTTCGTCAACAAACAACAGTGTAAAAAATGTGATACAATGCATGTATGCAATAATTGTCACCAGTAGTACTAGTTAGTGGTAAAATAATAATTAGAGAAGTATATTCCTGAATGATAAATTATTAATTTTGTTTTTAAATTTTTGGGAGTTTTAAAAATATTTTTTTATTTGATTAATTAAATTTAGATATATCCTGATTTAGCACATGACATAGAAAGTGAACTAAAACTCTTGTACGAGCATGAAACTCTTAATAAAAAACTGAGAAAAGTATTGAAAACATCACTAAACTTGAAGAGAATTTAAGAGTATATTTCACTCATATTGCAAAACATCGATGGTGTATTTAAATTCAGTTAGTCAAAAAAATAAATAAATTTAAAACTAAATAATTCAAAAATGAAACTACTAATTCACACATAATTTAGAAATGTTTTCAATAATTCTCTCCGCAACAAGTAAACATCTGGAAAGAGGAAGGAATTTTTGGGACTGTGTTGATAGATGTAGGACCCAATTTTGTCTGTATATCAGACAACATGATACACAGAATTGCAGAAAATAGAGAAAATTTGTCCCCCAAAAAGTCCAAAGGGTAAAAACAGAAAAGGGTTACAGTTTGGTCCAACGAAATTCAACTTTCATTTACCTTTGATTTTGATCTAATATTATAATCGAGGTTAAAAAATTGATATTTAAATTTGTATAAAATTAAATAAATAAGCACATACATTCTACGTAACATTTGGAAGACTTTGTGACAAGGCAATTGCCAAAATTTGCAATCAAGTGGGTTACTTTTGCAAAACTTATTTTAATTTGATTTAAAAATAAATTGTGACACTGAAATGCCGTGTTCATGTCTTTTTTTTTTTTTTTTGGTTTTTATTAGGTGTTTGATATTTGCGTAGGAGCCTGATTAAATTTGAATTCGAAGATGTCTGGAGTAAAGCGCTTTCTAACAAAGATGACTTCGTATCTAGGAGACTCAAATCCAAAACCTTTGATTAATAATAAAAGAATATTTACTACTCCGTACTATAAAATTCAATGCTTTCTCAAACCCACCCACCCACCTACCCACGTAATAGTGGGCCCTACACTATTTGGCCCACCATGGCCCATAAAAACCTATTCTAATTTTTGAACCGGTGACTTTTGACTTTCAGCTCTCGCAAAAGTAGCAAAGTATAATAAAAAGAAATAAGAAGTGATTAATTTTTATTCCTAATTAAATGTCTTAAAAGAAAGAAGTAATTTTTATTATCATAAAAACTCTGTATATTAATTAAATAAGGATAATTTTAAAAGAATAAGATCAATTTCTTTTTAAAATTTTAAAACACTACTTATTAAAAATAAAATGAAAAATCTAAACATCACTTATTTTGAAATGAAACGAGAAACATTAATTAGGATCTTATATATACCACGTGGATAAAACCGACCAATGTGCAAGGCTTAATAATTACATATGTGCATTCTTTATCATGTAGTTAGTGAGTATTTTAAGTAGAAAAGTAGAACAAATTAAAGGACATTTAATTTACTTGCCTAATCAATTAAATGTGGATGGACCATCCACCTATGACCTAACTAAGGATTTTTTTTATTTTTTATTTTTTATTTTTTATTTTTTAAGTGTGGTCATATATATGGACCACACATATATATATAATGATTAATGAGTGGATGGATGAAAAATAATACTATATAGGTAGAATGAAAGATCATTAATTATAAGTTTGAGTACCAAAAGTTACTACAGTGACACTTACCATTTTGATAATCATGTTGAAATAGGGGTTTAGAAGTCTTTCGTCCAGGAGATATAGCTCCTCAGCGCATACATACAAAGATCATGTGATTTGATCTGTACTAGAGACGGGAAGAATCAAAGGAAGACTCCATAGCTTATAATTTGACATATTAATGCAATAAAACGATTTAAAAGTAATGAGATCAAGGAAAGAGATTGGAGCATTAATTCATAATATCAAAGGGTGTTATATTTGTTGGTTTGAACAATCAAAATATTACTTACTCATTGGTGCTATATATGTTCGTTATGATGTCACTCTATTTGTGCTAATTGTTTCCTTTCTCACTTCAAAAGTCATTGTCAATATCTTATTATTGCATATATATTATAAATAACATCAATCAAATCAATGATATAACTATATATTTCCAAGTCACAAAATAGTTCAAGTAAAGTACATGAATCTTGTATATTTCGTACTATATATATGTCTATTAAGGCCTACTAATAAGTAGGTACATTTGTAAAGCTTAACAACTCCTAATTAATAGGGAGTTTAGGACTTTAGGTTGATCCAAGGGGATTAAGCGGCTTATTATTGCTTTGGTATGCCCCTGATGGAGGGCGGGTTGAAGATCATGAGCAGAACTGATATACTTTTAGGGTGACAAACTTCTGAAGATAAGTAGGTGCACATAACATCTTATGTGAATTCCACGTCTGAAGGAGAGAAAAAAATGAAGGATTTTATAAGATATAACATAGATTCATGTGATATATATGCGTGCATGATTCCCTATGTTTTAATTATCTTCTCCATTTCTCCTTAATTCCCCTACCCCCTATGTATTAATTTCAAAAAAAAATTTGAAAAAAAATGTATTATTGTAACCACAATTTGGCTACATCTTTTCCTTTTAAGAGTGTTTCAACTAGTTTAGTGTTTTATTTTCTCCTCCGTTTTTTAAGCTCGACTAAATTCACATCGCACATATAAAATCTATTTAACGGTGGTATAAACTTTTGATTAAGGAAGAAATAGTCCTACCGTTGAACCACCGTTTGTTGTTGTTTGTAAAAGATGTAGAATTTTCAAGAAAAAATAGCAAATAAAAAGAAAGAATAATTAAGAGAGTTGAAGCTTCTCCATGCCACTTGGCACTATAATAAAAGATGTACAATTTTGAAGATTTTTTTTAAAAAAAAGATAAATTTCAAATAATGATAAAAAAGGATTAATAAAGAGAAATGAAGCCTCTCCGTTCCACTTGACACTATTAAAAGAGTTTTAGATAGAAAATATTATAATTCAGAGAGATTACGACAATATTTCATAATTTAAGTATTAAATTTTCAAAACATAAATAATTTAGGGAATGATAAAGTATTAATTAACTCTAATCCATAGTTTAGTAGAAAAAGTCAGTTATTTAATTTTGGCTATGCAAATCCTCCATATTTAATATGCTTATAGACTATAGTTATCATCAACACATTATAACTATTTTTGTTGGTTGTTTTTATCCTCATTTGTACAACTTATATACGCCAAAAATATCAAGAAAAGTCCAACTGACTTACCAAATACAAGAATAATATTATTCTTTTTAGGACTTATGGAGAAATAATTTTTTAATATTTTACGTGTATATTCTATTTTCATTATTGTACTGCATGGTATCATTTACTAGTTGGCAGATATTTTTGATAATATTTCAACAGTATTCATCACTGGATTTTATAGTATAAAAAAAGTTGATGAATATGTCACTTTTTCAATTGCTATAATTTGTCCTTTATTTCTGGTCCCATTTTGTCCAAATATAATACCACAAACACATTGAAAGCTCAACAAACTTTTATGAATGTAATATATTTTTTTATTAAAATAAAATTAATTATGAATATATTTTAAATAAAATTTTCAAAATAAATATAATATTTTAAGAAAAATTACTGATTTTGAGTTCGATCGATATTTGATTTTGCCCTCGTTGGGTTGGCTATGGATTCTTGTGTTGGTCTCTAATTTTCTGCACAAAAATCAATTGTATGTTATGTGCACTGATATTATATACTCCCTTCGAATAGGGCGTATTTTGGGAGTTTTACGGTTCACGGAAATTTATATTTTTTTAGATTATACATAATATTTTTATATTTTTTAAAAATATTTAAATATACATATGTAAGTAAATTTATAGTTAAAATATCATATTTTCTAAATAAGGTTAGAAAATTTAATCTTATATTTATCTTTTTTTCTTTCTTTCTAAAATTAGGTGTTACCTTTTTATGTGGATATAGAAAACATTTTCGATGTTTTAATTAATATATAATCTTTTTATACTTTAATTTTTCAAAATTTTCAAGTTTCTAACATTAGCAATTCCTAATTTTTTTATCATTGCAATTTTTGATATAATTAAATTAAATGTATATTAAACTAGTAGTACTTAATGATATAACCTACGATTAATGAGTTCAACCAATCTTAATACCTTCAACACAAATATATATATATTTATATTTTGGACCTACAATTTTAGAAGTTTAACGGATTAAGGGTGTGTTTGGTATGATGGAAAACATTTTTCGGAAATATTTTCCAATTTTCTCATGTTTGGTTGGTTAAAATGTTTTGGAAAATATTTTTCAAATCAACTCATTTTCCTCAAATTTAAGGAAAATGACTTCCCTTAAAAAATTAAGGAAAACATTTTCCAAAACTCTCCTCCAACTTCAAATTACAATTTTTTTTGTTGAAAAAAATAAACTTAAAGCTTTTTTTATAAAAAAATATTTTCAACTTCAATTTTTAATTTTTTTACCCCACCCTCACCCCCTACCCCCCCCAAAAAAAAATAAAAAATTCTAAGTTTGTTTTTAAAAAATCATTCCAATTTCAAAATTTTATTTTCATCCCACCCTCACCCCTACCCTCGACCCCTCCCCCCGCCAGCCCCCCCCTCCACTACCCAAAAAAAACAATAAAAAAATTAAAGTTTGTTTCTAAAATATATTTTCTAATTCAAATTCTTATTTTTCATCCGACCCCACCCCCGGCCAGTCCTCCTTACCATCCCACCTACCACCTTAAAAAAAAAATTGAAGTTTGTTTTTAAAATATATTTTCAATTTCAAATTTTTATTTTTTCACCCCAACTCGCGACCACGCCCCATCCAAAAAGAAGTTTGTTTTTAAAAAATATTTTCAATTTCAATTTTTTATTTAACTCCCCATCCCACCCCTACCCGCGACCCCCCCTCCAAAAAAAACCAAAAAAAAATTTAAGTTTGTTTTTAAAATATTTTCAATTTCAAATTTTTATTTTTTCACCCCACCCCACCCCGCGACC